>PVIY010050646.1:0-16083 GCA_004026745.1 Myrmecophaga tridactyla
TTTCATTGGTAACAGAGACCATCAGGAGATAGAAATAGGGTAAGATATTGGGTAACTGGAGCTGAAGGGATACAGATTGTGCAACAGGACTGATTGTAAAAACTCAGAAATGGATAGCACAATACTACCTAACTGTAATGTAATTATGTTAAAACACTGAATGAAGCTGCATGTGAGAATGATAGAGGGAGGAGGGCTTGGGGCACAAATGAAATCAGAGAGAAAGATAGACGATAAAGACTGAGATGATATAATCTAGGAACGCCTAGAGTGTATAATGATAGTGACTAAATGTACAAATTTTTAAAATTGTTTTTGCATGAGAAAGAACATAGGAATGTCATTACTGCAGGGTGGTGAAAATTGATAGTAATTAATATTTTAAAATTTTAACTTATGTATGAGACTAAAGCAAAAAATGTTTATTTGGTACAAAATTTATATACATATATTTTTTTGTTTTCTATTGGTTTAATAATGCAGGTAATTAGGAAACAAAGAAAGGAGAGCTATCATTGGATGGTGAGACATCTAAAGCAAACCTTTGGCAGAGGCACCAGTACGGATATGATGTAGACCCACAAACACACACACAAAGACACTTTTATTGGTTTTCTCTACAAAAGAAAATAACATCAAGCTTTTAAAAACAGAACCTCAGTTCATTTGGGAGGCCGAACAGATTCAAGGAAAGAAGATGAAAATTAAATATTTAAATTAACCAAAGGGCACTACACCATCACCTAAGATCAACTACATGGTGGCAGCAGGCTAAGGGAGATTAAGCTACAGCAAAATCATCTCATGTAAATGTTAGAGATTATACAGCTTTCCAAAGGACTATGGTACAATGATCATTTGGCCCTAAGAGAATATTTGGCTGGGAAAAAGTTCTGATGGTTGAAGGTAATGCCAAATCAAAAGAAGCAGGTACAAAGGAGAATACAGGATACACAGTTCCCTAGGTGATGGATGAATTTTCTTCCTCCCAAGAAGCATCCATTGCACTGTACAACCTCCTCTCATGACTCCATCCAATGGCTGAAAGCTGTCTGCCCCTACCTTAGGGGAAGCTCAGCAACCGGTGCTATGTTTGGAGCAAAGCTGCCTAGGGCTCTAGCGGTATTTTAGCATAGAACTTCTAACACTTTGGGGATAGGAGGAACTGTGCTGGTTTGTTGCTAATTGTTCTGCAAAATTTAAATTTTGACTAGTGCATTTCCTAATATAACTTATGTAGGCAGCTTAATTGAACACCTACAAGTACATGGAATCTTGAGTAGGGCATGAGATTTTGTTGGTTTGTCCAGAGTGATGCCCCGATAAATCCTAGTGTGATTTGAACAGTGAATAAAAAAGTATTTGCAAAGTCCCCTTGGGGGAATGATGAGAAAGGGAGAAAATTCATCTTCCCCAAGTTGAAATTCTTGATATTCTCACAAGCAGTGGGGATAACCAAAGCAATAGACTGAGGCCCCAATCTTGAGGTTTGTTCATATAAAGCTTAACCCCACAAGGGATAGGTCAAGCCTACTTAAAATTAGGCCTAAGAGTCATCCCCAAGAGAACCTCTTTTGTTGCTCAGATGTGGCCTCTCTCTCCAGCCAACACAACAAGAAAACTCACCACCCTCCCCCTGTCTATGTGGGACATGACTCCCAGGGGTGTGGACCTTCCTGGCAACGTGGGACAGAAATCCTAGAATCAGCTGAGACTCAGCATCAAGGGATTGAGAAAACCTTCTCAACCAAAAGGGGGAAGAGTGAAATGAGACAAAATAAAGTGTCAATGGCTGAGAGATTCCAAACAGAGTCAAGAGGTTATCCTGGAGGTTATTCTTACACATTAAATAGATATTACCTTGTTAGTCAAGATGCAATGGAGAGGCTGGAGGGAAGTGCCTGAAACTGTAGAGCTGTGCTCCAGTAGCCATGTTTCTTGAAGATGATTGTATAATGATATAGGTTTCACAATGTGACTGTGTGATTGTGAAAAACTTGTGTCTGATATTCCTTTTATCTACCTTATCAACAGACGAGTAAAACATAGGGAATAAAAATAAATAATAGGGAGAGCAAATGTTAAAATAAACTTAGATTGAAATGCTAGTGATCAATGAAATGGAGGGGTAAGGGGTATGGTATGATTGAATTTTTTTCTGTTGTCTTTTTATTTCTTTTTCTGAATTGATGCAAATGTTCTAAGAAATAATTATGATGATGAATATGCAACTATGTGATGATATTGTGAATTACTGATTATATATGTAGAACAGAATGATCATATGTTAAGAATGTTTGTGTTTCTTTCTTGTCATTTTTAAAAAAAATTTAAAAATTAATTAAAAAAAGAAAGAGCAGAGCAGGAGGGTTTATGGCACCTGGCCACTCCCAACCCTCAGTCCCCCAGGGCCGCCCCAGGCAGGTCGTGGGGGGCGCTGAGGCTGCCAGGTTCCCAGGAGTGCTGGGAGTCACTGTGCAGTGACTTGGACACCCACTGGCAGGGACCTGGGCGCATTCTTTTTAAAAGTATGATTAAGCAGGACTTGACCTTTAGTACTCTTCCTTTCTATCTGCTGCAAGATTCCCTATCAAAGTGTAAACTTCAGCCACATTAAGTCCATGAGCTCAAGGACTCATGTATTAGTTATCTTTTGCTGTGTAACAAATAACCCTACATTTAGTAGTTTAAAACAAAGATAAGAATTTATCCTCTCTCGGGGTTTCTGTGGTTTAGAAATTTGGGAGCAGCTTGCTTGGGTAGTTTTGGCTCAGGTCTCTTAGGAGATTGCAGGCATCTGAAGGCTTTGACCAAGCCCTACTCATATGGCTGGTTAGTTGGTTCCTCTCCACATGGGCTTCTCCATGAGGCTGCTTGCATCACTGAGACTGGCATACCCCAGAGTGAGTAATTCAAGAGGCCAAACCAGAAGCTGCAGTGCCTTTATGACCTAGTTCTGAAAGAGATACACCATCACTTCTGCCATATTCTGTTGATCACACAGGCCAGCTTTGCTTCACCTTATAGAAGGGACTCTACAAGGGCATGGATTCCAGGAGGTGACAGTCATGGGACCATCTTGAAGGCCGGTCACTGCAATTAAATAGGGAGATACGATGTATCTTTTTATTTAACTGCACATTAAAAGAGAGAAATAAAATATAATAACACAATTAACCAAATAATTAGATCTTATTTGATACCTTCCAAAGGCTGCATCTAGAACCCATGGGATTTGAAAAATGGAAGTAATGCCTAAAAAGGGGAGAGAGAACTTCTGGCCCATCATCAGCAGTGATGCAGCTTAATCAATAATATTATTGTTTATTTTTAAAAATACATTAAAATACTATGGATTCCAAAGGAAGAAGCCCATGGCCTTATACAATGTGGTCCAGGTACAAACCAAACCCCAACACCATTGTATGGTAAGGAGCTATCTAAATTTGAGATACCTCTGCGAACATAATCAAGAAATTGTGCGTATTTTTTGCTAAAGGAGTCTTATTTTCACACTCTTTAAAAGTATCCCATGGGGGTCTGTCCTCGGCCCAACCCTATTCAACATATTTACCAGTGATTTGGAATGAAAAATTGGAAGAACTGTTTATTGAATTGTAAATGACTCAAAACTTGAAGAAACAGTTAATACTTAGATGATAATGCCAGATTTTAGAGCAATTCTCATGGGTTGGAATGATGGACTGAACAAGTAAAATCTCATTTAACAGAGATGTGTGAAAAGGCCTCAAACATGTACCCTTCTATTAGAAAGCATGCATGGCCCAGCCATTCTTGGGAAATCTTACCTTTTCAGGGTTCTAGGGAAGGAGATGAAGAAAAACTAAGCAAGAAAAAGAATCCCCTCATGCCTGAGTAGGTCTCTTCAGCATCTCTTCTAATCTCTCTTCTACCATCCCTCACCTAAGAGTTCATATATGGAGAAATATCTAAGACAGTCTTCTGTGAATGACCATCAGTTTTGATATTTCTCTAAACTTTAGAGGACTCTTTCAACCTTTGGGTTCCTAAAGACCCATCATGATCACTCATGGTCACTCTTCTTTTCCTAGAGGGAAAAGGTAAAAAGATGGGTGTGCTGGTTTGAAACTGTTAAATACCCCAGAAAAGCCATGGTCTTTTAATCCAATCTTGTGGGGGCAGATATATTTTTGGGTGGGAGGTTTTTTTTTTTAATGCTCAATGCAATTTATTTACTTGCTTAATTGCAAGCTGTCAATAAAACTAATGCATAATAATCAGATCAAGGGCAAATAATACATTAAAACGTGAAAGATAACAGAATCTCAAAATTCTATCTATTGGGCTGGTGGGTAAAAGAAAGCCTTCTGGCTTTAACAAAAGGCCTTGGGAGCCAGGTCCAACATGGTGTTCAGCAGAAGTTCTAAAGCCAATGGTGGGAGGTGCTAGTCTGGTCTCCATGCAAGAAAGGCAGCCAATCTTGCAGCATAGCCCAGGCATTGGAGATGAGAGTCAGAACAACTCAGGATCAGCCTTTGTCTATGGAAGGGATCTTTCAATTAGGTTGTTTCCATGGAGATATGACCCTGCCCTTTTAAGGTGGGTCCTAATCCATTTACTGGAGTCCTTTGAGGAAGACATTTTGGAGAAAGCACAGATGCTTGGAGACAGAAAACCCGCCCCAGGAGATACTAAGCTAAGAAAAGATCCAAGAAGCTTAAAGAAAGAATATGCCCCAGGAGAGGTCAGCAGGACCCACAGAAGCTAAGAGAGCCATTTTGAAACCAGCCCAGGAGAGAAAGGGCAGCAGACATCACCATGTGCCTACCCATGTGACAGAGAAACCCTGGATGTGATTGGCCTTTCTTTTTTTTTTTAATTTTTATTTATTAATTTAAAAAATTAACAACAAACAAAACATTAACATATCATTCCATTCTACATATATAATCAGTAATTCTTCATATCATCACATAGTTGCATATTCATCATTTCTTAGAACATTTGCATCAATTTAGAAAAAGAAATAAAAAGACAACAGAAAAAGAAATAAAACGATAACAGAAAAAAAAAGATTATACATACCATACCCCTTACCCCTCGCTTTCATTTATCACTAGCATTTCAAACTAAATTTATTTTAACATTTGTTCCCCCTATCATTTATTTTTATTCCATATGTTCTACTCGTCTGTTGATATGGTAGATAAAAGGAGCATCAGACACAAGGTTTTCACAATCACACAGTCACATTGTGAAAGCTATATCATTGTTCAATCATATTCAAGAAACATGGCTACTGGAACACAGCTCTACATTTTCAGGCAGTTCCCTCCAGCCTCTCCACCACATCTTGAACAACAAGGTGATATCTACTTAATGCTTAAGAATAACCTCCAGGATAACCTCTCGACTCTGTTCGGAATCTCTCAGCCATTGACACTTAGTCTCATTTCACTCTTCCCCCTTTTGGTCGAGAAGCTTCTCTCAATCCCTTGATGCTGAGTCTCAGCTCATTCCAGGATCTCTGTCCCATGTTGCCAGGAAGGTCCACACCCCTGGGAGTCATGTTGATTGGCCTTTCTTTTTTTTTATTTCTTTTTACATAGGCAGGCACCGGAAATCGAACCCGGGTCCTCTGGCATCGCAGGCAAGCATTCCTGCCTGCTGAGCCACTGTGGCCCGCCCGATTAGCCTTTCTTGAATGAAGTTTGGTGCCTTAATTTGAATATTTTCATAGCCTTAGAACTATAAATTTGTAACCTAATAAATCCCCTTTGTAAAAGCCAATCCATTTCTGATCTACTGCATTATGGCAGCATTAGCAAACCCAAATGGTGGGTATGTGGATATGGTATCAAAGGGAAAATAAACTTGAGCTCAACCCTTATGAAATGGTACTTAGTAAAGCAAGGAGCTCTGTTTTAGTCAGCACAGGTTAAGTAATGCTGCAATAACAAACAACTCCAAAATCTAAGTGGCTTAAAATTACACAAGTTTATTTTTCACTCATATTACAGGTACACTATAGACTAATAGAGGCTGAACACTACTGGTCACCACCTCAGGGGAGAATGCCAGATGGAGAACATGAACAGGTTATTTAATTGCTTCTCCCCAGATATGACACATGTCATTTCTGTTCACAATTTCATTAGCCAGAATAAGTCACATGGTCATGCCTAACTTTAAGGGTACTGGGGTGGGGGGAATCCTCCCCTATGCCAACCTATGAGGGGAATTAGATATTGGTTGATAGAATAATGTCTGTCACAGGTATGTATTAAGTGGGAATGATGCTGAGTTTTATTTGTGGAGCTGGGGATGGGGAGGGTGATGGGAAGTAATTTTTCTTAATAAACTATTTCTAATACCAAAAAAAAAAAACAGCTGATAAGTACATTCAAACTAAACTAAAGAACTCAAATAAAAGGAAAACCTCTGTCATTTGGGTAACCCAACCCTCAGTTCTCCTCTATGGAGGTATTCACATTTACCAGTTTCCTTTGTCTCCCTCCAACGAAATTCTGTGTAACAACTGTATGTTTATATACATATAAGTCTGTTGTATATAGCATGTGTTGTTTTAGCCAGTAGAGTTTAATGTCTAATCCCCAGTATCCAGGCAGAGGAATAGAAATTAAAATTCCCTCTTTCAAACCCACTCTGTGTCACCCCGTGATCATAACTGTCTCATCCTTTTAGATATCTATGATTCTAACTTTTGTGAGCATTATTTCCTCGCCTTAAAAAATAGTTTTAGCACCTGCATTCAAGTCCCTATATAATATGATTTACTTTGGGGCCTGTTTTGTTAATTTATGGAATAGAATTATACAAAATACTCTGTTTTCTGTCTTGCCTCTTTCATGCAATTTTGTTCATGAGATTCATCCATATGGTAGCATACAGCTGCAGTTTAATTGTTTTTGTTATTGTACAGTATTTAATTATGAATATACCACAATTTATCCATTCTCCTATTGAGGGACATTTAAGTTGTTTTTAATTTGAAACTATTACAAGCAAGCGGTTTTGAACAGTTTTGCCCATGGGTCCTGTTGCACCTGGGTGTGAATTTCTCTCACAAGTATAACCAGGAGAATTACTGGGTCATAGGATATAAATGTCTTCAACTTTAATAATAATGCCAGTTTGGTTATACCAACTTACATTCCTATCAGCACAATGAGAATGTTCCTATCCTCTAAAGTTTTATCAACTTTTAATATTGTCAGAGTATATGATTATAGATTCTTCTGCACAAATGAGAGGGTAGGGTACAGTTTGTTCTCCAACCTTGCCTCTAAAAAAATAATAATAACGAAGGGATGGAAAGATCAAAGGTGATGGTGGAGTTATACATAGAATATAGGATTTAACAAATGAATATGAATGCTGAATTATTAAACTGATATCTCTTTTAGTCTCCAGTATTTTAGAACAGCTAGAAGTAAAAACCTAAAACTGTGGAATTGTAACCATGTCAACGTCTGAAATTTGTTCTACAACTAATTGTGGTGCTGTGCTTTGAAATTTATTACTTTTTTGTATATATGTTATTCTTCACAAAAAAAAGAAGGAAAAAAAGTCGATTGTGAAGACAAAAAAATATTTACACCCTCTAGCCTCCTATATTCTGGAGCACCAATATTCTAGCTGTCCTGTAACTACTTGTTGAAGAGAGCTTTGAAAACTATTGCTTTTTTTATTTCTTTGCTTTGTATATATGTTTACTATACAATAAAAAAGTTAAATATCAAACAATAATAATAATAATGACTTTGCATTAATGTCATATAGAATATATAGACATCCATTCTCATGCTTGCACAACATTCTGTGTTATGAATCCCTTATTTTTTTATCTGTATTGAATAATGCATCATTTTCAATGTAGAAAGAGATTTGTTGGGCAAAGGTGGCATATATTCACAGCTCACTCCTCAGCCCATGGCATACAGCACAAATTGCTCATGGCACTTTTCTGCACACATATAATCTCAGACCTTTCTCCACACAGCGCGCTCCTACCTTAATACTCAAAATGTGGGCCTGGAACTGGCAGCATCAGCATCATCTGAGAGCTTGTTAGACATGCAGAATCTCAGCCATCACCCCAACTCATTGAATCAGATTTTGCATTTTAACACTATTTCCAGGTGATTTACCTGCACAAGGAAGTCTGAGATGTGTTGGTTTATGCAACCCATACTAACAAGAGTCATCTTATGAATGAAATGTAGGTCCACTCTACACCAGAGGTACACTGCAAGGGTCTGGCCTTGGTCCTGCCCTTTCCCAAGTACTTCCCTTTGCATCCTCTGAGGATACAGGTAGCAGGCTGATTTGATTTGCTGACAGTTATAAGCCTGGAGGGCAGCTGAAACATGTAAAGAGAAATACAGGCTTAGTGCAAGAGAGAGGAGGTGCACTGCTCCCTGCGTTCCAATGAGCATCAAGGGGACTTCGCAGGCTTGCTTGCAAAGGAAGGACACAAAAGGGCTGGAACACCTCCAGAGGTGACCCCACCCCCACTCCACCCCCGTTCCCCTGAGGGCCTGCCACACCCGTCCTCCTGAGAATACCTCATTAAGGAAGTTTTCCCATTCCTGCCTCAACACTTGGCAGGGATGGGTGGGGGCGCGGGACACCCAGATCCTTTAAGAAGCCCCGGAGGGTGGACTAAAGACTCCCCTCCCCTTGGCCGTTGCTGCTGCGGAGATGGCTCAGTAACTGCCATCAAATATTTAAAGGTGCATTCTGTGAAAGAGGAGCTAAAATTTTGTTGAAGGCAACCAGAGCGCTGACCCGAAATGGATAAAAGTTAGAGAAAAGTGAAAAATCATATAGGCTATATTCTCTGAACACAAGGTAACAGAATTAAAAATTAACAAAGATTTGGCCAAAATTCTGTTAAATTGGACATTTTTACAAAAGCATCGTAAATGACTTGTTTTGTTTTGTTTATTTTATCATAAATGACTCTTGATTTCAACAAGAAGTAAAATATAAACTATGAATTAGTCAGAAAAAAAAATTAGAGAGCTACATATCAAAATCTTGGAGATGCAGTCAAAGCAGTACACAGGGGAATTCATACACTCACAAGTGCATTCATAAGAAAACAAGACTGGCTGACTTCAGGTGAATTAACTTTTCAACCTAAGAGGCTAGAAAGTGAATGGCAAAATAAATTCAAAGGAAGTATAGGTGGAAATTACTAAAGATAAAAAAGACAGCATAACTAAAACGAAAACAAATGAAACTCAATAATAAGAAATTTGGTCAATCAAATCAAATCAAATGCTAATTCATTGAAAAAAAACAATAAAATACACAGTTTTGAAAAATGTGATTGGAGAAAGAAAATGGAAAAAAAAAAAAAACCAACATTTTAAATGAGGGCCAAAGGGTCTTTATGCCCAACTGCAAGACAAATCATTACCCTCCCCACTACATGGTACAGGATGTCCGGGGGTGTAAATCTCCCTGGCAATGGTGGGTGTGACTTCCAGGGATGAGTCTGGCCCTGGCACCATGGGATCAACAACACCTTCCTGATGAAAAGCGGGAAAAGAAATGCAACAAAATAAGGCATCTGCGGCTAAGAGTTCAAAAAGAGACAAGAGGCCATTCTGGAGGCTGCTCTTATGCAAGCTTCAGTTAGATATTGCTAATTGCTACGCTTGACAACCCCCAACCAATATCATTCTTGTTAATACTAAAGAACACCCATGGGTCTATCTGAGATCCTACAAGTTTCCAAGCTAAATTTTCAGAAATCTAAAACCTTCAGATGGTTCCTAGGCCACATAAGTCCAGAAACCGAGAGGGCCCAGCCTTTCCAGAACAGCAACTAGTTCCATTCCCCTATCCCATATTATCAACAGCCCCTTCCAACATGAAAAAATTAGAATGGGCATAGCCCAAATACCCCTAAAGAATGGGAGAAAGATCAAAGAAGGAGGAGTCATAACAGAGAAGTTAGGATTTAACAAATGAGTATGACTGCTGACTCATTATATTGATATTTCTTTTTAGTCTCCAGTGTCTTAGAGCAGCTAGAAGGAAAAACCTGAAATGGTGGGACTACAACCCACACCAAGCTCTGAAATCTGTTGTATTGCTACTTGTTAAAATGTACTTTAAAATTTATTGCTTTTTTGTATATATGTTCTATTTCACAATAAATAAATAATGTATGTATGTAAAAAAAAAATGAGGGCCAAAGTGCAGGATGTGTTAAAAGGTATGGTTTGGGCTTTCAAAAACCCAATGGGTTTCAGACGTCCAATAAACATATGAAAAGGTGAAAAAAAATTATAGGAAAACAGGTTTGGCCTCATTGTAAGGAATAACTTCTTAACATATTGGAATGATCCATAAATGGCAAAAGCTCCACTACTAGGAAGGGACTATCACATCCTCGGGGCTGGCTGAGAGGTGGTCAGGAGCCAGGGGCAGGAGAACAAAGGGTTCTCTATTTCTGTAGCATGGGTGACCCACCTCCCTTAGCTCGTTGTTGGTTTTACCTAAGACCTTGTTGGTGAGGGACCAAGTTGCTTTGTTGATCTCTTAGAGACCAGCCAGCAGGGCAGAGGCGGTGAGTGGGGCCTGGAGGGGCCAGGAGGTGGCGTGGAGGCCCATGCTCACTCCTCACCTCTACGTCCTCCCTGAGTCTGCAAGCATATGTGGGGATGCTTCTGGAATAAGCGGGTTAAAGGGAGGGCCTGTCGAATGACTGGGCTCTGGGGTTGGACTTCAGTCCTGGGGGACCGGAAAGGGCAAGAAGTGACCAGTCCACAGACTGGGCCATGGGGGCTGTGACTCACTGGTTGTGTGGATCTCTGTAAGGAGTGATGGAGCTCATACCTCTGCCATGCCAGAGACCATGCATGGCTCTAGGAGCAGTTGACACTACCCTGGAAATAGGCAGGACCATTTGAGACCCTACCCCCTGGGAGGACCAGAGAAGCAGGGGCTGACCTGGGCAAGGGCTGCCGTGGGGTGGAAGGGGCCCACACATTTTCCCAGCTTTGGCACTCTGCTCATCTCCCTCCCTATGCCCCCACCCCCAGATCTCTTCTGCTCATGCACGCATGCTACCTAACACTGGGCTGCAGCCTTGCTCAGTCACGGTCAGCTCTAACTGCCAGTAAACCAAGTAGGTGATGCATCATCGCCACACTGGCACGGCTCATTCTGGACTGGACTGGGACTGGCCAGCCAAGTCCTGGAGTCTGGCCTCAGGCCACGCAGCCAGCCAGTCAGAGCTGAGTCACCCTTCTTTGGAGGAAGCTGCCTTTCCCTGATGAAAGACCTGAAGTGCTTCTTTGTTCTCCTAGATTTCCGGAGCATCTCAGAAGAGGCATGACTGGGAAGAACAAAAAATAGAACATTTTTAAAAACAAAATGTAAAAACCCCAAACATACTCAAGGAAACTCTTTCACATGTTATACTTGTGATTCACACAGTTCACACCCTGAATGTCTCTGGGACTAGAGGGTCACATACTCAGTTTCAGCTCCCATCACCCCTCACAGAGACCTACATTCATCTCCCCCACTAACCCTCACTTGCAGGGTCCCCAGTTGTCAATGCATACATAACCAAGTCCCTGTCTTTAAAACATCCATGTGTTTTCACTGACATCAAAACAAAGCTAACTTTCTGACCTGTCTTAGTTTGGGTTTCTACAAAGGTGAATCCTGTGCACAGTTTGTTTGAAAAGTGATTCCAGGAAGAAGTGGGAATGTGAGACAGGGAAGGAAGGAAAGCCAAGGAAGGGTCTATTAAAGAGTAGATCAGCGCTGTAGTCAGTGGGCTCAGTCCTGCTGGGCCCCCTCTGAGGAGCTGTGTAGAAGGTGCTTCGAAATGTGCTTCAAAATGTCCAGGATAAAAACCGAGGCATTTATCCACTGATCCCTGGCACACATTTGTTGAGGGTTGTCCCAAGGGGGCTAAAGACCCAGTTTGCCCAGACTATTCCTGCACATAGGCTGCAAGCTATAGTGCTGGAGCAAGCCCCACAGTTCTTAGAGTAGGAAGCTGTCAGATGTGCTGGATCTGCCTGCCATGTCTGCGGTGAACAGACACAGTGCCAACAATGATCACTCGCCTATCTTTCTTGCTCCACCATGCACCATCTAGATCTCTCCATAGTTGCAATGTCCACACTACCGCTCCAGCCATCACACCTGGGTCCCAGGCAGGAGGAAGTGGGAAAGAGTAAAAATGTACCTTGTAGCTGATTGTTGCCTTTTAAAGAAGTTTTCCCAGAAGGCCAACTCAAAAGCTCCCACCTACATTCCAATGGCCAGAACTTAGTGACATGATAATATCTATGTACAAGGGAGGATGGAAAATGGCTTTAAAAAACAAACTAACCTGGGCACATTCTTCCCCTCCATCAAAAAAAAAAAATCTTATCAGAAGGAAGAATGGGGTATGAGAAATTGAACAGGTGAAAAAGTCTGCCACAGCCTGTGTATTCATTTTCTTCCTTTAAAATTTTTTCCCAACTTTTCATTTTCCCAACTTTTAATTACAAATAAATTCAAACATACAAAAAAAGTGAAAAATAGTATATAAATTCATATATAATCTTTACTTAGAGTCAATGATTAACTTTTTTCTGTATTTTGCTTTATTTCTCTCAAGAAAACTGTTGTTTTACCTCAGTACATTTCTAGTTCCCTGTGTAACCACCACAGCACCTAAGAAAAGAAATAATCATTCCTTAAAATCCTCTAGTATCTATTCCATATGTAAGTTTCCCCAAATTTCTGTACAGTCATCTTAAGCTGTTCTTTCTTTCATATTTCCCTTGCGTCATCTACAAACCAGCAGCAAATATTTTTTTTAAAGAGAAGTATCTGGTGGTTATCAGAAGAGGACAACCTTGGGAGGCTATTAGAGAAGGTGGCTTGCAAAGGTGAGAAGACCTTCTCCAGGAGAAGTTCACCTGGAGACATTTGGATATACTTGGGGAATCAACTGAGTGGGGAATTCTTGGCCTTCAAGATGGTGGGATTTCATATTTTCATAATTTGGGTTACATGGATTAACTGACTGGTTCATCCAACTAATATTTCATCAACAAATATTATGACATGGCTTTTATATACCAGAACCTGCCCCGGGCACATGTTTACAAAGTTCTATCTTTATTTATCACATCGTGCTTCTTGTCAGAGAGGTGCTTGGAATAGTTTTAAGGATTAGATGCTTGTCATGGTCAGGTTCATGTGTCAACTTGGCCAAGTGGTGGTACCTGTTTGTCTGGTTGGGCAAGTGCTGGCTGGCCTGTCTGTTGCAATGAGGACATTTCATAGAATTAAATCATGATCATGTCAGCTGCATCCATAGCTGATTCCGTTTGTAATCAGCCAAGGGATGTGTCTTCTGCAATGAGTGATGCTTAATCTAATCACGGGAAGTCTTTTAAGGAGGATTCAGAAGAGACAAGCTCTTCTTCCTGCTTCAGCTGGTGAGCCTCTCCTGTGGAGTTCGTCCAGACCCTCCATCGGAATTGTTGGCTTCACAGCCTGCCCTGCAGATTTTGGACTCTGCGTTCCCACAGTCACATGAGACACTTTAATAAATTTTATATTTGCGAGTGTTCCCTGTTGATTCTATTTCCCTAGAGAACCCTAACTAATACAATACTCCAATCCTCACCTAAGACTGTAGAGAAATGCCTCTAATTTGAAAGCTCTGAATGATCACTGTTCAAACATACTTAACACAATATTTTATGAAGACGTTTAATTAGTAGGCAGTGCTAAGCACACTCATTAGCTCTGTGCAAATGGTTAGAATTAGGTTTGGCTGCATATAACAACAACAAAAGCAAAAAAATAGCAGAACCTTAAACAAGACAGGAATTTACTTATATTAAAATGTCTGGATTTAAGCAGCCCAGAATCTGTGTGGGTCTCTACAATCACTCCAAGAATCCAAGTGCCTTCCAGCTCTCCATGCCACTATCCTCAACGCCACCTTATGGTCTAAGAGAGCCACTTGAACACCAGCCATCATGTCCATATTTCAGTCCTTGGGAAGGAGAAAGAGCAAGAAAGCCACGCCCCCTCCCTTTAAGGACCCTTGGACATTGATACAAACGTTTATTTACTTCTTATGGGTCAAAACCAAGTTACATGGCCATACTCTGCCAAAAAGCATGCTAGGAAACATAGTTTTTATATTAGTTCGATGTATCCAGCTAAGACTTAGTTGCTCTGTATCTCAGGAAGAAGAGGAGAACCAATACAGGGCTGAGCAGCCAGCCAGTGTGAACCTCATAATAATCCTGATGTGATCATCAGAGTATCCAGCTTCTGCAGCATCACTCCCAACACTACAAATAGTAAGCAGGAGAAGGGAATCCAGCCTGCAGGAATGAGGAAGACTCTGCAACATTCCCGCCATCCCAAGGAGGAGAAGCATAAGGGGTGGAAAGACAGCTGGGGATTCTCTTGGCCTGTTCTTTCCAACATCTGTAGCATTCCCTCCACATGACCTGTTCTTCACAGGGAGGTTTTTCCACTCCATTTTACAACCAGAGTCATTTTCATGCTCAAATATTTCTTCCCAGAACATTTTTAGTCTTGGCTTTCTTAACATTCCCCAGATTGGAGGCACCAACACTGGTCTAAGTGATGCCTTCCTTATTCTTTCTTCTGGAAGCCTTAGGCTGAGTCCCCCTTTGGGTCTCCTTCCCTAAATGTGTTCCACCATGCACACTGTGGCTGCTGGACTCTGGGAGGTATTTGTGATCAGCTTTGTATGGTTCCCATGAGCTGGCTCTGATAGGCTAAGAAAGAGATGTCCCCACTCAATTCCACCATAAGATTTGCCTGCCTCATTCTCACCTCTTCAACCTTGTCTTATGCGTTTCGGTACCCCTGTAACATCTCCCAAAGGCCCTCTGTGAGGTGGGAGCTCAAGATCTGCTTGTTCATTGCTTGGATGTCCATGACCTGTCACTCAATGAGCCGCTAAGGTAAATTGTCTCTACAATCCTTCCCTTCCTATATGTGAATGCTGCAACTTGCTTTAAGAGGAAAAATCTAATTTCCTTTTCTTTGAGTCCGGCTGGCCTTAGTTACCTAAATAGAAATGACATTTTGGGGCTATTGGGGCTCAGTCTTTAGAAGCATTGCAGCTCTCACCTGGCTCTCTTGAAATATTTGCTCTTGAGATGCTCCCTTTGGACCCCAGCCACCATGCTCTGAGGAAGTCCAAGCCACCTGGAAAGCCTGTGTGCAGGTGCTCTTCAATGCATAGCTCCGCTGGTTCCCAGCAGACAGCAGCACCTAGCCATATAAGTGAGCCATTGTGAACTTGGACCCAATCGAGTCGTCAGATGACTGAAGCAATCAAGAAAAACCCCAAGTGAGCTGAGCTCTGAGCCCAATCAACTCACCAAACTATAGGATACAAAAATAAATAGTTGGGTGGTAGGATGGTGGCCCAATGGCAGAATTCCCACCTGCCATGCTGGAGACCCGGGTTCAATTCCCAATGCCTGTCCATGCAAAATAAATAAATAAATAAATAAATAAATAAATAAATAAATAAATAAATAGTTATTTGAGCCATTTGATTTTAGGGACCTTTGCAATATAGAAATAGACAACCAGATAAGCGACTAAGCTAGGAAGAAAACCCTGAAAAAGTTGTGGGGTCACCTCAGACTCTCACTGGGGGGTGGCACAGCCGAGCTTGCCGCCCTCCTGCTCCAGAGGTACCCAGGGCTGTGTCTGGTGGCAGGTGGCACTCATCCCCGCAAGTGGCAATCTTCGTCCCAGTGGTTCCCTCATCCAGGAGTAGGCACAGAGCAATATTTAATAATGGAGCATGGAGGAGACCTAGTGAAATATTTGTGTAAAAGGCTATTTATTCACCCCTGTGCAAACAACCTGGCAGGTTTTTATCTTGTTTTGTTTTTCTTTTGTGGTTGCCCTGGAGTAAGGGTGACAGAAAATGTGTAGGTCAGTGAATTCCCCAGAAATAGACCCTGACGTGAGGATGCATGTGTAAGAGATTATTAGGGAAGTCTGCTGGGCAGGAGGGGGGATGGAGAAGGGAGGAGT
>PVIY010050647.1:0-16039 GCA_004026745.1 Myrmecophaga tridactyla
ATGTGCCCCATGGAGTTTATGCTCTGCCTTGTTCTAGTTTACAAGTACCAGGGAACCAAATCATCACATCTACTCTGCAAAGCTCTGGCTAAAACCCCTATCACCCAGCTAATACCAATCCAGAATCAGCATACAGGGCCCTGCTGTACCACCTAGATCCAATACCCCCCAACACCTCACACAGCCAGATTTCCCGTCTCACATCAATGGCACAATTGGGCAATTCCGGCCCCAAAGGGAGGATGCCTGTAGAGTTTATCGATTCTAACAGTCTAAACTATGCCCTGATCACTCTGACCTGTGTCCCACAGGGAAATGCGGTTCAAGCTCCTTGGGGGAAAGGTCTGGGAACTGCTATCATGATCCACCATCTTCCAAACAGCTAATCCCCACGAGGACCCCAGAAATTAGTTATTGTTATCCCCATTTCACATATGGGGAAAATCAAGTATGGGCACGTTAAGTGGCTTATCCAAAGTCACCTAGCCAGGAGGTAGCATAACTGGGATTCGGGCTGAGGTTAAGTTACAAGGAGCGCCATGGTCAGAGTCTTTCTGCTCTACCACACTCCCTTCTAAGCACGTGCAGCCTGGGGAAGCCCAGATTGCTGCAAATGTTGCACTGCTCTGCCCCCTACCCCCACCCTCCCCACCTCAGTCTCCTACACACACTCGGGCACTGTTTGAGTGTACACAGTGGATCACAATACTGTGGATATGAGCTCAAGGCAAGGACAGAGCCAAATGCATTTTACCACAGAGCTGGCAACCATAGCAATTTAAACAAGCATCCTTTTCAGGGACCTGGAAGAGTTTCTTTATCTGCTAGGTTTTATCTGGGCCTGGTTCTCCATTCATGGAGCCTGTGTCCCTGCTAGGGGCAACAGACAGAGAAAAGACCAACAAGCAGACCTAACCCCTAATCCTGCTGGGCTTTTCCTAGCTCCTTTATTCAGTGGGGCAGGTCGAATACCCAGCAGGAAATGAAGCTCACATCCCCTTGCCTTGGACATCTAAAGGAAGCACAGCTCAGCTGCTGAAACTGCTTGTGTCCAAATGCCAGCTGCATGACCCAGGCAAGGAAGTTAACCAGCCCCTTCACCAAGGACCTACTTATTGGGTTGTCATGCAGAATAAATGAGCCAATATATGTAAAATGCTTAACACCAGAGCATAGGAAATTGTAAGTGCCATAGGAGTGTTAGGTATTATTATTGGAGAGGTGGCAATTCTTGCCACTGAGGCTCTCAAAGTTCAACAAACATGTACAAGGGACCTGTTCTGTGCGCTCTGCACACGCGGTTGCTTCTCCTCCCCACCCACTATTACAGAGGTGGAAATGGAGAGCCTGTACACTGGTCAAGGTGCAGCTACCAAGTGCTGGAGCAGGGATTCAATCCCAGGCTCTAAGGCCATTTCTTCCCTTTAGCACTGACTCGGGATTTTCTGATATTTTACATTTATAAGTTTCGCCCAATATCCAAAATGCAAATCTACTCTCGTTCTGCTAAAAGCCTTTCAGTGGCTCCTCACTGCTTTCTGGGCCAAGAGTAATCTCTAAGTTTAGTGCCCCGAAGCTTTCTTGCTCTGGCCCCTACCTGCCTCTCCAACTCATGCCCCTCTCTGTCCTCGGAGCAGACCTTCCCCCTGCACCACCGAGGCCCCTGTGCTCCTGCTCCTCCCTAGACAGTGGCTTTAAGACAATTCCCCCGTCATCCTCCCTAGACTGGGAGGTTCTTCTTAGCCCGGAATCTCGAGCACTTGGCAGGGGTGGGAGGCCTTGCAAAGTGCTCCCAGCACCCTCCTCCCCGAGGGCTGCCTGCACTCACTTGATCTTGGCGTGTGCCATGGTGCTGGTGACTAGCCGGAGATGCAGCTCCTTCTCATGGCGAGGGATGTCGTCGCAGTACACCGCCTCCCCCGAGGCCTGCATGGGCGCCGACAGGTGGACCAGGGGCCGGCCCACCATGTCCTCCTCAGACTGACCCTTGGGCACCTCCTGGAACAAGATGGTCACCAGTCAGGTGGGGCTGCTGAGGCCCGTGATGCTGCTGAGGCCCGTGGGGCTGCTCAGGCCCGTGGGGCCGCTCAGGCCCGTGGAGCCGCTGAGGCCCGTGGAGCCGCTCAGGCCCGTGGAACCGCTGAGGCCCGTGGGGCCGCTGAGGTCCGTGGAGCCGCTGAGGCCCGTGGAACTGCTCAGGCCCGTGGGGCTGCTGAGGCCCGTGTGGCTGCTGAGGCCCGTGGGGCCGCTGAGGCCCGTGGAGCCGCTGAGTCCTGTGGAGCCGCTGAGGCCCGTGGGGCCGCTCAGGCCCATGGAGCTGCTCAGGCTCGTGGAACTGCTCAGGCCCACGGGGCTGCTGAGGTCCGTGGAGCTGCTGAGGCCCTTGTTACCTTAGAGGTAGGAAAGCCTGGAGAGTAACAGGCCAGCAGGCCGAGCAAACCTGAGGACTGAGAATGGGGCAGGCAGGAGGGGCCCAGGTGGAAGGAAACAGAGGCCATGTGAGATGCAGTTGAAAAGGGTGACCGTGGTATCCCTGCCAAGGAAAAGAAAGGAGGGCAGCCAAAATGTCCATTGGCTGGGGACTGGGAAAATAAATCACATCACTCATACAATAGAACCGTGCACAATAATTTAAGCGTACTTCTGGAGAATTTTAATTAGAGGAAATCATCCCATATTAAGTGTACACAGTACATAAACATCGTATGTGTATATTAATAATGGTTCTAATACTGTAAAAGAAAAGAAAATATGTTATTAAAATAGTGTATGCAGGTCCATACTAGCCTGGGAAGAACTGGAAAGAAGCAAACAAAAATATAATAATGATTTTCCATTGGAGATGGGATTTTCAGTGATTCTTAGCCTCTTCTTTCTACTATTCATTTTTTTCCAAAAAGTTTTAAACGTATCAATGTTATAATAAAATTTGGTTTTGTTTTTCAGAGCATTAATAATAATAGCTAATGTTTTTGAGTGTTACTATGTGCCAGGAACTATTCTGAGCAATTTACTTTTAGTAATTCACTTAATCCTCAAAAACAATCCTATGAAACAAGTACTGGGTCATTCTCCCTATTTGTAGGTGAGGGTAATTCACTTGTCCAAGCGGTCCTAAGAGGACAAGTAATGCATTCAAGGCTCAAATCCAGGCTCATGCTTTTAACCACAACACTCTGAGTAGGTGTTGGCAAACTGTGGTCCAAGGCTTGTTCCTGTAAATAAAGTTTTATTGGAACACAACCACACTCATTCATTTACGTATTGTCTATGGCTATGCACTGTGACAGCAGAGTTGTACCGTTGTACCAGAGACTGCATGACCCACGAAGCCTAAAGTGTTTACCATCTGGTCTTTTAGAGGAAAATTTTGCTGACCTCTCACTCTAGTGCCTCTACCAAGAGTTGCTATTGGGAGAAAGACATATTTCAAGTGCTCAGAGAACTTCTGGCTTTGCACATTAGCACCAAAGAGAGGCCAGGGAAAAAATATTTTAAAAAAAAAATTTTATTTAAGAAACAGGTGAAGATGTGAGTCTACACCCAAAAGAGAAATGTTGATGACCCAGAGGGAAAGAGGGTGGGGACAGAGGCTCAGATAGCTATGCTGACAGCATGTGATTCCCATTCTCTTCACTGCATAGTTAAGCCTAAGGAGGAGCTCTGTGCACCTCCACACAAATTGGTCCGTCACCAATCGTCAGCATCCCTTGATATCCAGGAAACTGTGGCCTGCCAAGGCCCCCAATATTAGCCTCCACACCTGCTACTCACCTGGAAGAGCTGCACGTTGGCAGGAGGGTCTTTCTGAAAGAGTAAAGTGGCACTGACAAAGGTGGGGTCCAGTTTAGCACATTTCTGTAGAGGCAAGCCAACAGAAGTGACCATGACTTTATTCCACGCTAATCCCTTCCTTGGTTGTCCCCAGTGATCAAAGTGATGGCTGTTTCCCTCATCTCTTCATCTGACTCTCCCAGTACTAGCTGGATCTGTCCCACCATCAAAGGGGGGCTCTGAGAGTCAGGTGGGTAGAATATGGTCAGCTTCTCCTTCAACCACCCCTTCACCCTGCATGATGAATAGTTCGTACTCTCTCCAACATGCCAAGCTACGTCCCTCCTTCCTGCGTCTATGTCTGTTGCTCTTTCTGTGAGGAATACCCTTTTTCCCCAGCCCTCCTGGAAAAATCTTCCCTGGCCTCCTCAGTCTTGCAGGAAATATTTAATGATATGGGAAATATTCACAATAGCATCCCACCGGAAGCAAGGGAGGTGTAGAGCTCTATATAGAGCATGATTCCATATCTGTTTAGAAACTCATCAATAGGTAGGAAAATGATAGATGTGTTGTTAGAAGGATGGAAGGACAAGTATCTCTCAATCAACCTATCAATTGATCTAGCGATCTATTTTTATGTTATCTGCACAGTAGACAAATGGACAGACAGATAAATGAAGGAAAAAAAATGAGAGGAATAAACCAAAACATTAGCAGTGTTTTTCTTTGGGATCCGAGTGTAGGAGTAACTTTTATGTATGTATGTATGTATATCTGTATGGATGTATTTATATTTTTGCTTTATATGACTCGATTTTTAAAGTTTTCTACAGTATGCCTGTATTGCTTTCATAATCAGAAAAAAAGTAGATATTATTAGTTTTTAAAAGGGGGACTTAGTTCTCCAGTCCCAGCATCTGTGAATCCTCCCCTGACCCCATGCCCCCAAGAGGAATTAGCCATGTCTCCCTCAGCCCAGGTTGCCTGCATGCACGTCGCCTGCCTTTGGGGAGCCTTCAGGACAGCATCCTTTTCCCCACCAGGTGCCTCCCCACCACCGGGTGCATATCATAGGTGCAAAGTCAATGTCTCCTGGAGAACCACTCTCACCAAATCTCTGGAGCTGGGCTCCACCTCTGCTGGTGGCCTCTCCTGGAGGCGCATCCTTGCAGGGACCACATTGCCTCCTGGCTCTAGCAGCCCTCACTTCCCCTTCACATTCTCTACTCCCGTTCGAACCACAGTCTCATGAACTCTACTTCTAGAAGGGCCGCTACAGGTCATCTGGTCTGCCCACCCCCCTTTTGCAAATTTTACAGCTGAGACTTAGAGGGGTGACTTTGATGGTTTGAAAGGATGTATGTACCCTAGAAAAGCCATGTTTTAATCCTAATCCCATTTTGTAAAGGGATTTTTGTAAAGTCGTTTCTTCTAATCCCTATTCAGTACTGTATGTTTGAGAAATGTAATTAGATCATCCCCCTGGAGATGTGATTTAATCAGGAATGGTTGTTAAACTGGATTAGGTGATGACATGTCTCCACCCATTTGTGTGAGTCTTGATTAGTTTACTGGAGTCCTGTAAGAGAGGAAACATTTTGGAGAAAACAGATTTCTGAGAGAGCAGAGAATGACATAGCCATGAGAAGTAGAGAGTCTACCAGCCAGCAATCTTTGGAGATGAAGAAGGAAAACGCCTCCCAGGGAGCTTCAAGAAACAGGAAGCCAGGGGAGAAAGCTAGCAGATGACGCCATGTTCGCTATGTGTCCTTCCAGCCAAGAGAGAAACCCTGACTGTGTTCGCCATGTGCCTTCTCACTTGAGAGAGAAACCCTGAACTTCATCGGCCTTCTTGAACCAAGGTATCTTTCCCTGGATGCCTTAGATTGGACATTTCTATACACTTGTTCTAATTGGGACATTTTCTTAGCCTAAGAATTGTAAACTAGCAACTTATTAAGTTCCCCCTTTTTAAAAGCCGTTCCGTTTGTGGAATATTGCATTCTGGCAGCTGGCAGTCTAGAACAGCGACCTTAGCGGCAGTGACTAATGGTCCAGCCAGCACAAGAACCTATGTCCCTGCCTCCCTGCCAGCCAGGTGCCTCCCATCTTGTGTGGCTCCCTGGGCTTGTCCCAGGCCCCTGCCCTCCTACCTTTGGATTCTCTGGGGAGAGGAGCAGGTTTACCAGCTGGATCCACAGCGCCCTGGCCCAGTTCCCTAAATCCCCCAGCAGCCGTGCTGGGGAGAATCCGCGGCAGCCCGGGCCCCACACTCACGTCCTTCGGATCGCCTTTGCCCAGCTTCTGAAGCACCGTCAGATAGAACTTGAAGAAGAAGCTGAGCGCGAGGGTGCGCCGGAAGTCCACCATGCCTCCGGGAGCGTCTGGGGGCAGGCGCAGCTCCTCCGCCAGGCCCGCGCACACGCGCTGCAGCAGCTCCTCGTTCCACACCCTGCGGGAGAGCAGGTCCCAGGAGGGTGCGCCCGCCCGCGGGACGCGGAGAGGAGCGTGCGGGGCCGACGGGTCCGGAGAGCAGGCCGCGGGAGGGTGCGCCCGCCCGCCGGACGCGGAGAGGAGCGTGCGGGGTCCTACCCAACTCAGCTCAAAGTTTGGCTCAGATACACATAACCATGTGGCTTTAGGCAAGTTACCCAACGTCCTTGAGCCTGGTCACTCACTCTTAAAAACAGATGCAGTAAAGCAGGTCACAGAACTATCCTGTCCTTACCATGCACTCATCTAGGTCCTGAGTCCCTCATGTGAATCATCACTTTTAATTGAAATTAAATATTGTGGTAAATGCTGTTGTTATATCCATTTCACCCATGAGATAACTGAGGTATGGGAAGCTAAAGTACGCTGACTTATGTTATCCCTCTGATAGGCATGGGAGCCAGGAATTAGAGCCAAGGAGACAAATTCCAAAGCTAAGCTCTATCTGTCCTATATGGTTGTGATGGCTTGAAGCTGTTAGAATCCCAGAAAAGACCATGTTCTTAAAGCTGATCCATTCCTGTGGGTGTAGAAAGGCCTTTTGATGAGGTTACTTCAGGGGAGGCTTGTCCCAGGTGGGTTTTAATTCTTTTACTAGAATCCTTTGTAAGAGGAGAAACAGAAGCTGATAGAGAAAAAGATACAGAAGTTGAGAGAAGGACACACAGAAGCTGAGATTGAAAGCCATAGAAGGGTGGGCCACAGGGGCTCAGCAGGCAGACTGAGCCTGCCATGCCGGAGACCTGGGTTCGATTCCCAGTGCTGCCCACGCAAAAAAAAAAAAAGTCAGAGAAAAGAGAGGAAACCTCTGAAGCCAGAAGCTGGAAGCAACGAAACCCAGAAGAGAAGGAGGAGGCCAGCAGAGGCCCTGTGCCTTGCCACCTGACAGAGAGTCCAGCGATCATCTGATGATGGACATTTTCATAGCCCTTGAACTATAAGGTTTTAAGTTAATAAATCCTCATTGTAAACGCCAACCCAGTTTAGGCTTATTGCATTTCAGCAACTTTAGTAAACTAAAACAATGCTTATTTTAAGGACTACATAGGAATAAAGCCAGTGAAGTGGTTGGTACAGTGCCCAGCATACAGTAACCACAGTAATAATAATAATAGCAGCAGTTATAGCAGCAGTAGCAGTAGCAGCAGAAGTAATAATAGCAGCTGCAACAGTAGTTATAGTAGTAGTATCAGTAGTTATAATAGCCATAGGAACAGTAGTAGTAGTAGCAGTGGAAGTAATAATAATAGTAGCAGCAGCAGTAACAGTAGCAGTAGCAGCAGAAGTAATAGTAATGGCCGTGGCAGCAGCAGTAGTAACAGTAATAGTAGTAGCAGCAGAAATAATAATAGTAGCAACAGCAACAGTAATAGTAGTAGTAGTAGCAGCAGAAGTAATAATAATAGTAGCAGCAGTAATAACAGTAGTAGAAGCAGCAGAAGTAATAGTAATAACAGTAGCAGCAGCAGCAGTAATTGTAATAGTAGCAGCAGCAGAAATAATAATAGTAGTAGCAGCAGTAGTAATAGTAGTAGCAGCAGCAGTAATAGTAGTAGATAGCAGTAGTAGTAATAGTAGTAGAATTAGCAGCAACAGTAATAATAGTAGTAGCAACAGTAATAATAGTGGTTGCAGCAGTAGTAATAGTAGTAGAAGTAGTAGCACTAGTAATAGTAGCAGTAGCAGTGGTACTTGTAGTAGTAGAAGCAGCAGTAGGAGCACTAGCAACAGTTGTGGCAGAGGCAGCAGTACTACTCCTACTAGTAGTGATAGTAAAAGTGGTAGTAGCATCCCCAGCCTTAGTGGTAGTTTCCCTTTGTTGTCAGCTCTTACTTTGACAGCTGCCTCTTAGTGGTCCTGTTGGCTGAGATGGTCCTGTCGGCCATTCCACCATAGCAGATGTCCAGCTCCTCAACCTCTGTACTTCCTGGCTTGAACAGGACTCTCATGCCACAGGTGACCTTAGCAATGTCATCTTCTCTCCGGGAGGCCTGCTTGAATGCCGAGAAGAATTCGCCCTAATGGAGAACAGAAAGGTGCCTGTGTTTTCCACCTTGTTCTGCAAGGCCTCCAAATGGTAAAACTGACCACAGGGAAGGAGGTAAGGGGAGATGAAGTGAGGACACCGCGCAAGTCAGCCAAGGAGCTAGTATGAGGAATTACCAAGCTTTAATCAGAATTTTCAGTGCCAAGGTGAGTTCATACCTCAAGAGGGACCTGACAGAGAAGAGGCTTGAAGTTAGTGGTTTTATCTGGAGAGTAACCCCAGTATCACAATTTTGCAAGAAATTCCAGATGACATTTCTGGGAGCTGAGAAAGGGTCAAGATTGCTCCTTATTGGTCAGGAAAGCCGAAAGTCAGGGGCAAAGTAGAAGTGGAAGATCTCTGCCCAACAAACAGCTGGAGAGGAAAGGCACCTCGACAAAGCCTCCTGGGAATGCCCACGTCTTCCCTGTCCTGGTGCCTGTCAGAGCCCGCTCTGATGACTTCCCCGGGGGACCCCAAACCCCTGTTGCCCACCTGCCTCTTCAGCATACAGGCTGTGATGACGAAAGGGTGTTTGAAAACACATCTTTAGCTAGCAGAGCTCCCTCTAACTTGTCTTTCCCACCAGTCTACAGCTGCATTTAGAAGTCTTAATTCCAGAAAGTTTACTTTCAGTATACTTTCCCCACGGGGCCAATCCAGGGTCTGTCTGCAGATGGGGTGGGGGCGAGTTACTCTCCAGGTGGGAGCCACTGACTTCAAGCCTTTTCTCTGTCAGGTCCCTCTTGGGGTGTGAACTCACCTTGGTACTGCAAACTCTGATTAAAACCAAAGGCAAGAGGTGAAGGGAAAGGAGAGCTACTGGAGAAAGTACAAGGAGGCTCACTATTAAGGCCTTAGAATGACCCAAGGCTCTTCTTTAGAGAAGCCATCTTGACTTCTCTTGATAAAATCAGGTTCTTGGCATCCAGTGTAACCCTGGTACAGTGAGCTCAGAGCCTGAACTTCTCAGATGCTACTCCAAGGTTCTCAGATGCCACTCCAAGGACAGCACTGATCTGTGCAACCCAAAACCCTGGGCATCATTGCTCAAAATGGTCTGTGAGACAAGCTAGAAAATCATTGAAAAGCCACCTCAGGGACATAATTATTCCGATTTTAAATACATTCTCATTAAGAAGGTCAATATTCACGAGGACAAACACAGCTCCTAGCACTCGCTCAAGCACTAGCTGTGGAATGCAGGAACACTCAGTTCTGAGGCTCTCCTGTAGCGGGTTCCCCAGTTCTCGCAGATCATTTCTCTGAAAAAGCCCATCGTGGAACTGTGACTTGAGCTGGTAGCTGCTGCGAGAGGAGAGAGCCACCAGGCCAAACCACCACAGTCCCCAAAGAGCAAGAGCAAAGCAGCCAAGGGTGCCCATGACCTGTCTGAACAGGCCAGGAAACCCGCTCAGGAGACGAGTCCAAAGAGCCAACTCAAAGCAACGTCAGTGAACAAACACCTCGTCAAGCCAGCGGACAGGACGTGTGAATGTGACCCATGGGTCGCTTCTCCGTGCAGCATGCAAACCCCACCACTGTTCACTGACGAGAAATGAATTTCCCCTGAGTTTGTTCTTGGAATCGTGTTTTTAGCTGGCTCCCAGGCAAGGTGCCAGGAACCTTATGCACTCTTTGTTTTCAGTCCTCACAATTATCTGCGCAGTAGGTACCACTCCTCACAGATGAGGGAAGTGGTGCTCAGAAATGTCAAGTGGTTTAGGATTATGCCTCTAGCTGTCTGGTGTCAAAGTCCAAGCCCTT
This sequence comes from Myrmecophaga tridactyla, assembly GCA_004026745.1. Taxonomy (NCBI): domain Eukaryota; kingdom Metazoa; phylum Chordata; class Mammalia; order Pilosa; family Myrmecophagidae; genus Myrmecophaga; species Myrmecophaga tridactyla. Next base: position 10,064 of record PVIY010050647.1, read on the forward strand.
TATACCCCACCATGAGACTTTTCACTGTGCAGAGAGGAGTATGTTTGGTTCTTTAGAGGCCAAGTTCAAAGAGGCTGAAGTTGGACCCAAGGCAGGCTCTGATCCCCTTGTCCAGAGCCTGGTAAGAGCAGGAGTAGATCTAGGCATAGCCAAGGGGCCTGCCCCTGACAATACCTCACCTCCCTGCTGAAAGGGATCTCCACAGAAAGCAGTATCTCCTTCGGACTTAGCAGGGTCTTTCTGTAGCCAGGGAAAAACTTGTGGTCCATACGGACGGTTCTCCTGGTTCCTGTGCAGAGACAAAATGAGGGGGGAGGCAGGAATTGCTTCAAAGTGGCTCTTTGAAAGAAAAAGCCCTGATTTGTAGCATTTGCCAGTTTCTGTGGTGTAAATACTCCCATAGAGCCAATGCCAACCTGCTAAAGTGATGTCACTGAATGTGAAGTTGGGAAGCATGCTGAAAAGGGTTAACTGAGCAGCCCTGAGGGCTAGCCTTCCAAAGGCTTGCTAGCAAGGTTGATCCCTAGCTGACATCTGAGAACTTGGATTTTTGGAGGGTTCTCGCCATTCCCTTTGACAATGGCTCAATGTGCCATTGTCAAACAGCCTAAGCTGTGGTTTACGCTGGACACAGCTGTCCTTCTTGGAGGCTAGAATTTTAGTATGTGCCAGGCAGAGGTGCCTACATGACCAGCCACTAATAAAAATGCTGGGCACTGAGCCTCTGACAAGCTTCCCTGGTAGACAACATTCAACACATCTTGTTGGGGGAACTGAGTCCCTCCTGTGTGCACGTGCTGCGAGGGGGTTCTGGAAGCATGTGTCTGGTTTCCTCTGGACTTTGCCACCTGGGCATTCTCCCTTTGCTGATTTTGCTTTGCTCTCCTTCGCTGGAGTGAATCTTAGCCAGGAGCAAGACTGTATATTGAGTCCTTGGAGTCTTCCAAGCAAATCACCAAAGCCACGGGTGGTCTCAGGGACCCTCCAAGGCAGGAAGAGATGTGCAATAGCACACCACTGTATACTATTTCCACCATTCCAATGCAACAACAGTAAATAGCCTCAAAAGCATAGATGTTGGTAAAGTGCAGTAAGGTAATTGGGAAGTGATCACAGTTGAGGATTTATCTTTGTTTTTTAATATAATTTATTGAATTGTAAGTTTATATAATTTAATTTTCAATAATGGTTGTGTTTAACAACCAACTTGCAGAATTTCTGAAAATCCAACAGTCGGCTGTGACGAGCTGGGGCTTGTCAGCCCCGGCCACCACTAGGTAAGGCATCCAGGCAGCAGATCCCACCGTGAATTTTCATAAAGAGAAGGACCAGCTCTCCAGGCCGCAAATCTGGGTGCATCCCCCTTGCTGCTTCCTTGGATCCAAACCTCAGGGCGGTTGGGTCACTGAACTTGGGACTCTCTGTTTCTCCAGAAAATAACCTATCTTGTGAGACTTTTCTCCCCCAAGTCCCTCTACCCTGACCATCAGGTGACTCACCTTGGGACCCAAGGGTCATCTTGGCCCCAGCGGCCATAAGCACAGGGTTGAGGTCGGAGATGGGGCTGGCAGTGATGATGTTTCCTCCAATGGACTAGGACAAGCACAGAGTGGGGAGTGAGAGCCACCTCAGGGCTTCCTTGCACACTCACTCCTGGGCACAGGGCAGGTAGTGCCACCTGCTACGGGGAGAGCCCTGAGGACAGCTCCCCCTGTGCACAAGGGTCAGTCCTTGGGCATTTGGGGGAAATATGCAAAACTTGAAATCGGAGCACTTGGACTATATATGGCCTAAATTTACCATTTTTTTTGTTTGATTTCACCCAAGTTTTTACTGAAAAAAAAATTGAGGTGGTTTATCAAAGAAGTCATAGACAGCTAGTAAAATAGAAGTGGGAGATAAAGATCAAGGAAAAGAGGAAGGAGCCTAAGGATGAACAATCTGTTCTGTTTGGATCTGAGCTTCCTGGAAAGTTGGCACAAGTGTCAGGAGAGACAGCTACAGGGTTCTCATTATTAGAAAAGAAGAAGAAATCTAGTTTCATATGAAAATAGAAGCTTTCCTGGAAGTAGATTCTGGCAGAACTAGGGAACTCAGTAAAACTTTCTGAGTTTATGTTTCATCATCTATAATCGGAAGTGGCAGGTGCTTGGGTGGGGGTGGGGGATGAGAATGGGTATTTGTTTTCCCAAAAATTAAAAAAAAAATTCAAAGAACAGAATGGAGGGGATAACTTTCTCCCCAAAGCCACAGGTTTTTTGTGAAGCTCAAATGGCGCAAGGCATGTGAACACAGTTTGCAGACGGGCTAATCTGAAGGCAGACTGTGAACAGCTACGACTAGCGGTTCTCTCACCTCCAAATCTGCAAGGAAAGCCCCCTCCCTATTTTGGTTTCTCCCTAACATCTTTTTCATTCACCTACTAATAGCCTCAGCCAAATTCAGGTTGAGGGGCCACCTGAGCGATGAAGAATGAGCAAGGACTTCTCAGAGTGGCCCACACGCCACCACCTCCTAAAATCCTCACTCCTGGGCTCCATCTCAGACCTACTGAGTCAGAATCCCTGGGGGCAGGGCCCGGGAATCTGCATTTTAACTCGCACCCCAGGCAGTGCTGAGGATACTGAGGGCTGGGTCCCCTGGGCTAAGGCGGGAGCCTGAGCGGAGGCCAGCCTAGCCCACCCGCCTGCTGGGGGAGCCCCCCACCGGGTGGCTCCTGCCCCTGAACAGAGACGCACCGCCACAGACTTGATCTGCTTCCCTGCAAACCAGCGCAGCTGCTCCAGGACACCTTGGAACACCTCTGTTTTGTGGGCCGGAAGCTCAGCGACTGCATCGGCCAGGGTCTTTTCCACAATGATCAGGGGACAGGCAGCACCAAAGCAGATTCCTGGGGACACGTTTGCAGAGTCACAGCAGTCCCCTCTACTTTCACTCCCAGCTCCCAGCAACCGGGTGAGTCAGAACCAAGACTCACATATTTATAGGATTGAGGAAACTGGGGCCCAGAGAGGTTAAGTGACTTGCTCAATGCCGCACAGCTACTAAAAGTGCTGGGACACAACTCCCGTTCTCTTGGTCCTATAATTAGCGCTCTTTGCTCCAAACCAGGATTTCACAACTCAGTGAAATCAGGATCTCTGAGGGGAAAGTCCTCGCATTTTTAAAAACAAAACAAAACGAAATGCCCAGGCACCCGGTTTCTCTCTTCACCTCTGTGAGTGATCTGAACGTGTAACGGGGATTGAGCTGTTGAAAAAGCTGGTGCCAGCTTACCATGGATGCTCCAAATAGGAAAAACAGTGATGAGTGCCCCTCCCTTTCCCTGTGTCCCATCTTCTCCCATGCAGGGCGCGCAGAGAGCAGCAGGTGGCAGCAAGAGCCAAAGGGGAACAGCTGCCATCCCTTCCTTGCAACCCAGCCGAGCATCACAGCCACCTCTGTGCAAACCTCTCCTTACCCTCCTGTCTGTGCTCCACTGCATTCAGCTCAGGGACCCAGGCTGGGCAGACGAGCATAGGAAACAGCTTATTCTTGAACTTCATCTCAATGCCTTGAGGGAGAGAAGAAGCCTTAAGTTATAGATCCATATCATTACACACATCTTTTCCACTGTTGCACGTGGCATGTGTGATACAGTTGCAAGCATCAAAGCGCTGTGGATGCCCCAGTATTTAGGTATAGTCTTTGGACTGACAGCCCTACAACTGTCTTTCTCTCCCTCTCAGGAAAACCTATTGGGAGGAACGGATAAAAAAAAAATGCGGCAGATGGAATATTATTCAGCCAGAAAAGGAATGAAGGACTAATACGTACTTCAATTTGGATGAACCTTGAAAACATTACGCTAAATGAAAGAAGCCAAACACAAAGTCCATATATTGTATAATACCATTCATATAAAAGTGTCAGAATAGGGAAATCCATAGAGACAGTAAAAATATGAGTGGTTGCTTGGGCTGGGGGTGGAGGGGATAGGGTAGAGATAGCTAAAGGTGTGGGGTTTCTTTTTGAGGCCATGAAGATGTTCTAAAATTGACTTTGATGATGGTTTCACATATCCTTGAATATACTAAAAACCTTAGAACTGGGCATTTGGGATGGGTGAATTGCAGGGTATGCGAATTATATTTCAATAAAGCTGTCTTATAAAAAGAATTTTTAAAGTTTTTTTTTTTAAAAAAAGAAAACCTCTCAGACTTCAAGTGAGATGAACCTGAATTCATTCTAAGGCGTATGGGTGTCTACATGCGCATGCTTAAAAATACTGGAAAACGCTTTAATGTGTCAGGAAGTGTTCTCAGCACTTTCCATATTTTAACTCTTTTTGTCTTAGAACAAAATGGTAAAGTACGTGCCGCGATTATCCCTGTTTACAGATGAAGAAACTGAGGCAGAGAGAGAGGTTCCGTTTCTTAGGTTACACAAAAGGATCGGCAAATTTCAATACTTCTGCTGTTAGCACTGTTGGAGTATTATGATGCTGACAATATGCAAGGCAAACATTAAAACAGAAAAGAAAATCGACTCAGAAAGAAAAGTTCACACCTGCCTCCCAGGACCCAGGGTCTGTCTGAGGTCTTCAAGGCGCCATGGCTTTGCCCAGCTCACACACCTGTATCCAGTCTCTGGCCTTCCTGGCTCATTGAGGTAGAGACCTCAGGTAAACAGACACACCTCTGTTCCTTAGACCTTGTTAGCATAGCACCACTCCCCCCACAATGGGTTATGGATGGGGCGGGTTAAAACAGAAAGCTCCCTGCGCTCCCTCCCTGCTCCCCATCCCCCATGTGCTTTTGGGGATTTCTGAAGAGTAGCCCAGGCTTTGAGGAGGCCGCTTGTTTGAATATCAGCTTCCAGGAAAGACAACGCAGACTGAGGTGGTGAGTTGACTGTCTTGATAAGGCTCTCCCTTCTCCAGCATCCCCGTGCCGCGGCTGTAGGTGGGTTCGCTGTTGGGCTGTGTGTATAAGGGAGCAGGTGGAGCCGATGGAAGCGATGTTAAGATATTATTTCTGACGGTGGCACTTACAAAGTGTGCAGGAATCCTTTTCCTTGGAGTCTATCTGAATCCCAGAGCATTGTGGGACTCATGACAAGGAACATGCCATGTGCCAAAAAAGTTCTCCTGAGAGCCTTCCATCCCGTCACTCTCTTGGTTTCCGTTGCTCCTGGCTCCTCATGCCAAGGCTGCGTGGCTCCTGAGTCCCGTTAGCCCGGCCGTGGGCGCCACCTTGCTGGCAGCCCACCTCTCAGCCAACCCTGCTGCCCTTGAGGGTGGCAGCGTACCTGTGCATATCAGGGGGCCGACCTTGTGCTCTTCAGCCAGGCCAGAAGCTTCTCCCTGTGTCTGAGGGTCAACCGGAACCCAAGGTCTGCGGCTCCTTCCAGGACCAGAGCCAGGGGTCTCGGACAAGCTGACTTGGCCGCTTTGGTTAAAGGCCTGCCATGACCCTGAAGCCAGAGGTCCCCTAAGGCAGGCTCGGCTGGACCACTCGCCTCTCCTTGGGGCCTCACTAGGTTGGGTGTAGAAGCGGATGGAGATTAGCAGGGCCTGGGTGTCTCTTCCAAGCCCCGGGCGGAGATCTGCATGTCCCGAGTCTCCTTGATGCAAGCCAGCTTGTTGGCATGTGGTGGCACCCACGCCCTGGGTGGGGGCACAGAGTCACCCTTGGGCATCTCCTCTATACAGCACGCCCCAGGGAAAGGGGGAGACAGAAGAGTGACATTTATGGAACTCCCAGCACTTACCAGGCGCCAGAGTCGGCTCGTTACCTACATTTACTTTTCCTCCCTCAGCTGGCGAGAGACTCGAAAGGGCTGTGTCCCATTTACCTCTGCACCCCCCAGCCCTCCCAGAAATGGCACTCCATGAATATGGAAGAAAAGCACACGAGTGTGAAAGGATCTGGCTGAACATGTAAAACAACCCTCCAACGGCAGGATTGTCCATCCCTACATAAGAAATGGGAAAAC
>PVIY010050648.1:0-16083 GCA_004026745.1 Myrmecophaga tridactyla
CTAGAGACAGATAGGAAAACACAGGAGAGAGAGTTATGGAGAAGAGTGTAGAAATGAAGACTATCAGTAAAGATAAAAACAAGAAAAATTAGATACGACATATAAAATCCAAAAGGGAAAATGGTAGAAGAAAGTACGCCCTTACAATAATAATACTAAATGTTAATGGATTAAACTCCCCAATCAAAAGACATAGACTTGCAGAACGGATTAAAAAATAGGACCCATCTATATGCTGTATACAGGAGACACATTTTAGACCCAAGGATAAACATAGGTTAAAAGTGAAAGGTTCAGAAAAGATATTTCATGCAAACAACAATCAGAAAAGAGGAGGAGTAGCTATGCTAATATCCAAAAAATTAGACTTCAGATGTAAAACAGTTAAAAGAGACAGAGAAGGACACTAAGTATTAATAAAAGGAGCTATTCAACAAAAAGACATAGCATGAATCATAAACATTTATGCACTGAGCCAGAGTGCTCCAAAATACAAGAAGCAAACACTGAAAAAAGAAATAGGCATATCTACCATAATAGTTGGAGACTTCAATTTCACGCTCTCATCAATGGACAGAACATCTAGACAGAGGATGAATAAAGAAATAGAGAATTTGAATAATAGAATAAATGAACTAGACTTAATAGACATTTATAGAACATTTCACCCCACAGCAGCAGGATGCACCTTTTTCTCAAGTGCTCATGGATCATTTTCAAGGATAGACCATATGCTGGGTCACAAAGCAAGTCTCAAAAAATTTAAGAAGATTGAAATCATACAAAACCCTTTCTCAGATCATAAAAGAATGAAGTTGGAAATCAATGATAGGCAGAGTGCCAGAAAATTCACAAACACGTGGAGGCTCAACAACACACTCTTAAACAACAAGTGGGTCAAGGAAGAAGTTACAAGAGAAATCAGTAAATGTCTCGAGGCAAATGAGCATGAAAACACAACATGTCCAAACTTATGGGATGCAGCAAAGGCAGTGCTAAGAGGGAAACTTATTGCCCTAAATGCCTATATCATAAAAGAAGGAAGAGCAAAAATCAAGGAATTAATTGTGCACTTGGAAGAACTAGAGAAAGAAGCACAAACTAACCAAAAGCAAGCAAAAGGAAAGAAATAATGAAGATTAGAGCAGAAATAAATGAAATTGAGAACATGAAAACAATCAAGAAAATCAACAAAACAGAAATTGGTTCTCTGAAAAAATCAGTAAGATTAATGGACCCTTAGCAAGGCTGACAAAAAGAAGAAGATGCAAAAAAATAAGATCAGAAATGGAAGAGGATGCATAACCACTGATCCCACAGAAATAAAGGAGGAAATGAGAGGATACTACGAACAACTTTATGCTAATAAACTAGACAATGTAGACGAAATGGACAACTTCATAGATAGGCATGAACAACCAACATTGACTCAAGAACAAATAGATGACCTCAACAAACCAATCACAAATAAAGAAATTGAAGTAGTCATTAAGAAGCTCATCAAAAAGAAAAGTCCAGGACAAGATGGCTTCACATGTGAATTCTACCAAACATTCAAGAAAGAATTAGTACCATCCTGCTAAAACACTCCAAAAAATTGAAGAGGAGGGAAGGCCACCTAACTCATTCTATGAAGCCAACATCACCCCCATACCAAAATCAGACAAAGATACTACAAGGAAAGAAAATTACAGATCAATCTCTCTAGTGAATATAGATGCAAAAATCCTCAACAAAATTCTTGCAAATCCAATCCAGCAGCACATTAAAAGAATTATACACGATGACCAAGTAGGATTCATCCCAGGTATGCAAGGATAGTTCAACATAAGAAAATCAATTAATGTAATACACCATATCAACAAATCAAAGCAGAAAAACCACGTGATCATCTTGATTGATGCAGAAAAGGCAATTGACCAAATTCTATATCCTTTCTTGTTGAAAACACTTCAAAGGATAGGAATAGAAGGAAACTTCCTCAACACGATAAAGGGAATATATGAAAAACCCACAGCTAACATCACCCTCAATGGGAAAAAGCTGAAAACTTTCCCCCTAAGATTGGGAACAAGGCAGGGATGTCTGCTGTCACCATTGTTATTCAATATTGTGTTGGAAGTTCTAACCAAAGCAATTAGACAAGAAAAAGAAGGGCAAGGCATAAAAATTGGAAAGGAAGAAGTAAAATTCTCACTGTTTGCAGATGATATGATACTATATGTTGAAAACCCCCAAAAATCCACAGCAAAACTACTGGAGCTAATAAATGAGTACAGTAAAGTGGCAGATTACAAGATCAACACTCAAAATCTATAGTGTTTCTATACACTACTAATGAACAATCTGAAGGGGAAATCAAGAAAAAAATTCCATTTACAATTGCAACCAAAAGAATAAAATATTTTGTAATAAATTTAACTAAGGTTACAAAAGACCTATACAAGGAAACTACAAGAAATTGCTAAAAGAAATCACAGAAGACCTAAATAAATGGAAGGCATACCATGTTCATGGATTGGAAGACTAAACATAGTTAAGATGTCAATTCTACCTAAATTGATTTGTAGATTCAATGCAATACCAATTAAAATCCCAAAAACTTACTTTTCAGAAATAGAAAAACCAATAACCAAATTTTTCTGGAAAGGCAGGGTGCCCCAAATAGCTAGCAATACCCTGAGAAAGAAAACTGAAGTCAGAAATCTCACACTACCTGACTTTAAGGAATATTATGAAGCTACAGTGGTCAAAACAGCATGGTACTGGCATAAAGATAGATGTACTGATCAATGGAATCATATAGAGTGTTCAGATATAGACCCTCTCAATTATGGACAATTGATCTTTGATAAGGCAGTCAAGTCAACTCACGTGGGACAGAACAGTCTCTTCAATAAATGGTGCCTAGAGAACTGGATATCCACATGCGAAAGAATGGAAGAGGATCCATATCTCACACCTTATACAAAAAATAACTCAAAATGGATCAAAGACCTAAACATTAGATCTAAGACCATAAAACTTTTAGAGGAAAATGTAGGGAAATATCTTATAAATCTTATAATAGGGGGCAGTTTCCTAGGTCTTACACCCAAAGCATGCAAGAAAGAGATAAATGGGAACTCCTCAAAACTGAACACTTTCGTGCATCAAAGAATTTTGTCAAGAAAGTAAAAAGACAGCCTATACAATGGGAGATGATATTTGGAAATGATATATTAGATAAGAGTCTAGTGTCCAGAATATATAAAGAGATTGTTCAACTTAACAATAAAAAGACAAACAATCCAGTTACAAAATGGGCAAAAGCCATGAACAGACAGTTCTCAGAAGAGGAAATACAAATGGCTAAACAGCACATGAAAATATGTTCAACTTAACTGGCTATTGGGGAAATACAATATCAAAACCACAATGAGACACAATGTGACTCTGTGACTGTGACAACCTTGTGTCTGATGCTCCTTTTATCTGCCATATCAACAGATAAGTAGAACATATAGAATAAAAATATATAATAGGGGGAACAAATGTTAAAATAAATTTAGTTTGAAATGTTAGTGATAAATGAAAGCGAGGGGTAAGGGGTAAGGTATGTATAATCTTTTTTTTCTGTTATCATTTTATTTCTTTTTCTGTTGTCTTTTTATTACTTTTTCTAAATCAATGCAAATGTTCTAAGAAATGATGAATATGCAACTATGTGATGATATTAAGAATTACTGATTATATATGTAGAATGGAATGATATTTTGATGTTTTTGTTTGTTGTTAATTTTTTTAATTAATAAATAAATTTTTAAAAAAAACACAATGAGATATCTTCTCACACCCACCAGAATGGCCATTATCAATAAGACAGAAACAACAAGTGCTGGAGAGGATGTGGAGGAAGAGGCACATTTATCCACTGTTGGTGAGAATGTAAAATGATACAACTGCTCTGGAAGGCAGTTTGACAGTTCCTCAGGAAGCTAAGTATAGAATTGCCATATGATCTGGCAATGCCATTGCTAGGTATCTACCAGGGGACATGAGGGCAAGGACACAAATGGGTACTTACACACCAATGTTTATAGAAGCATTATTTACAGTTGCCAAGAGAGGGAAACACTGCAAATATCCATCAACAGACAAGAGGCTAAACTTGCTGTGGTATATACATACAATGGAATATTATGCAGCCGTAAGACAGAATAAAGTTATGAAGTATGTAACAACATGGATGGACCTTGAGGACATTATGCTCAGTGAGATTAGCCAGAAACAAAAAGACAAATACTGTATGGTTGTTACTTCCTATGAAATGGAGCTCAAAGGATATTAAGGAATGATGAGAAAGAAAGAAAGACAGATGGGATCAGGGGTCTGAAGCTTAGCAATAAAGACAACAAACAACTTTATTCTTAACTAGTTCCTGCTTATATACTGCAGGGTTTAGGTGACAAAAAGCATGTGTATATTTCGTGATAAAACAGAGTGCCTACTTTTCAGTATATTACTCCCTACATACAAGAGATAGCTAACAAGACCTTGGGGGTTAAGAAAAAACAAACATTCTCTCCCTCTCAGACTGTCCTCCAGTTAAGCAGATAACAGTCTCCCCAGTTTACTGCCGATGCCACTCTGAAGCCAGCTGCTCCCAATAAATTCTGCAGGCTTTTCATTAACCCTGGCTCCTACATATGGTATCACTGGTATGAGCTAATATTAATGAATAAACTAGGAGAATTTCAGTTAGAACGGAGACCATCAGGAGATAGAAATAGGATAGGTATTGGGTAGTTGGATCTGAAGGGATACAGATTGTGCAACAGGACTGATTGTAAAAATTCAGAAATGGATAGCACAATACTACCTAACTGTAATGCAATAATGTTAGTAGACTGATTGAAGCTGAATGTGAGAAAAATAGAGGAAGGAGGGCTGGGGACACAAATGAAATCAGAAGGAATGAGAGACAATAAAGACTGAGATGGTATAATCTAGGAATGCCTAGAGTGTACAAGGACAGGGATTAAATGTACAAATTAAAAAATCTTTTTGTATGAGGAAGAACAAAGGATTGTCAATATTGCAGGGTGTTGAAAATAGATGGTCATTCATATTTTAAAACTTTAACTTATGTGTGAGACTAAAGCAAAAAGTGTATATTTGATTCAAAATTTATATTATGACTAGTGCATCTCCTAATATAACTTAAAAGGACAGTTTATTTGAACACCATAAGTACATGGAGTAGTGCATGAGATTTTGTAGGTTTGCCCAGAGTGATGACCTGACAAATCCCAGAGTGATTTGTACAGTGGATTAAAAAGTATTTGCAAAGTCCCTCTAAATGGGACACGACTCCCAGGGGTGAGAACCTCCCTGGCAATGTGGGACAGAAATCCTAGAATGAGCTGGGACTCAGCATCAAGGGATTGAGAAAACCTTCTCAACTGAAAGGGGGTAGAGAGAAATGAGACAAAATAAAGAATCAGTGGCTGAGAGATTTCAAACAGAGTTGAGAGGTTATCCTGGAGGTTATTTTATGCATTACATAGATAACCCCTTTTTAGTTTAAGGTATATTAGAGGGGCTAGAGTGAATTGTCTGAAACTGCAGAGCTGTGTTCCAGTAGCAATGTTTCTTTAAGAAGATTGTATAATGATATTGCTTTTGCAAGTGACTGTGTGATTGTGAAAACCTTGTTCTTATGTTCCTTTTATCTATGGTATGGACAGATATGTTAAAAATATGGACTAAAATAAATAAATAATGGGGGAACAAATTTAAAATAAGCTGTATAGAGGGAAACACTATTGTTCAATGAGAGGGAGGGGTAAGGGATATGGTATGTATGAGTTTGTTCTTATTTCTTTTTATTTCTTTTTCTGGAGTCATGTAAATGTTCTGAGAAATGATCATGGTGATGAATATACAACTATGTGATGATATTATGAGCCATTGATTGCACACCAAGTATGGCATGTTCATATATTAAGAATGTTTGTTTTTTGTTGATTGATTTTATTAATAAATGTTTTTTAAGTTCAGGAAAGCAGGTTCTGCCCCATCCTGAGACTGGAGAAATGTCAGTCTAATTCAGGGATGACATATTAGGAAAGTCATTGTGGCCATTGGCTAAAAGCTTATTCATTGATCCAGGTTTTACCAGGAAATGAACTCCCCTTCCAGTAAAATCCAAAGTCCATGACAAGGCTTTATAAGATCTCTCCTTCTACCACCTGGCTCCCTTCTTTCCAACCACACTGTCCTCTGCCCCCACCCACAGCCTCTGGCTGGAGAGTTCTCCTTTCTACCTGGCTCCCTCTCTGACCTCCTCCAAGTCTTCACTCAAATGTGACCTCAGCAAGCCTCCCTCCCCAACAAACACACTCAATCCCCCTTCTCTTTTATTTTTCTCCAGAACACTTATTATCTAACTTATGTTTTATTTCATTTTCTTGTTTCTTTCTCCTTGGTAAAATGTAAGCTTCATTAGGGTGGGAACTTTAATCTAACTTTTGTTCTTTGCTCTACTTCCAGCATCTAGAACAGTCCTTGATCTATGTGAGATGCTCAATTAATATTTGTTGAATGAATAAATTCTTTAATCCCCATTTTTCCAACTTCTGTATCTACCCCTTAATTTGTTTTGAATTTGAAGAGGGAAGAAGAATGTTTATTTCCTTTTCAAAACTACCAACAGCAATCATTTCCTTTTTAAAAGTTTATTTTAAGCATGTAATATGACAATAAAATACCAATGCAGATTTTAAAAAGAATGTGTGTTTGTATATTGTTTTATTAATAAAAATATATTTTAAAAAGATGCTGATAACAAAATGCAAAGATGAGTCAGGGAGGGAGAAAATATTTGCAAACCACTTACCTCATAAGTAATTCTTATCTACAACATTTGAAGCACTCTTATAACTCAATAATATTTAATTTTGGGAGGTGAGGAAAACTAAGGAAGGAGTGATGAGAATGTTAGGAGGGAAAGCAAAACAGCCTCACAGCTCAGGAACTCCAGCACCCCAAAAAACCTTCCCAACCACTGGCACTTGCCACTCTTTCTTCCCCATGTCTCTGACCTCAGATATCCAGACCTGAAGACCAGTAATCCTTTCTAACCCTGGCTGATTCCCATATCAAGCCTTCCATCTTTTCCTGTATGTATTAGCTAGGGTTCTCTACAGAAACAGAATCAGCAGGAGATATCTGTAGGTACAAAATTTATAAAAGTATCTCATGTAGGGACATGACATCCAGGGGTGAAAGTCTCCCTAGTGACATGGGAGAGGACTCCCAGGGATGAATCCAGACCTGACACCATCGGGTCAGCAATTACATCCTGACCAAAAGGGGGGAAAGAAGTGTAATTAATAAGGTAGCAGTAGCAGAGAGAGTTCAAATAGAGTCGAGTGGCTACTCTGGAGGATGTTCTTATGCAAGCTTCAGGTAGACCTTGCTACCCATCATCACCTGCTAACCAGGACCATTCCAGCCAATTCTAAAGAACACCTAGGGCAATATATAAGATTCTACAAGGGTTCCAGGCACTAGAGTAACTTTCCAGAAATCTGCAACCTCCAGATGGGTCCCTGCTCCAGATAAGTCCTGAAACCTAGCCCAGCCTCTCCAGAACATCAGATAGTTCCATCTCCCTACCCCATATTAATGACAGACCCTTCCAATATAAAAAATGTAGAATTGCCATAGCCCAAACAACCCCAAAGAGAGGTATGGAAAGATCAAAGGTGATGGTGGAATTATACAAAGAAGATAGGGCTTAACAAATGAATATGAATGTTGAATCTTTAAACTGATCTCTTTTAGTCTCCAGTATTTTAGAGCTGCTAGAAGTAAAAACCTAAAATTGTGAAGTTGTAACCTATGTCAAAGTCTGAAATATGTTCTACAACTAATTGTGGTGCTGTGCTTTGAAATTTATAGCTTTTTTGTATATATGTTATTGTTCACAAAAAAAGGATAAAAATCAATTGGGATGATAAAAAAGTATTTAAGCCCTCCAGCCTCTTATATTCTGAAGCAGTTAATAGGAAGAATATGAAAGGATTGTATGGTAGCCCGTGATAAACTCTGGTATCTATCCTGTAACCACTTTTTGAAGGTGCTTTGAAAACTATTGTTTTTTATTTCTTTGATTTGCATATATGTTATACTATACAACTAAAAAGTTTAAAAAAAATAAAAGTTAGAATGGGCATAGCCCAAATACCCCTACAGAGTGTGAGAAAGATCAGAGATGATGATGGAGTTATACAGAGAAAGTTGGGTTTAACAAATGAGTGCTGGATCGTTTTACTGATATTTCTTTTAGCCTCCAGTACTTTTGAGCAGCTAGAAATAAAAGCCTAATATTGTGGAATTGTAATTCATACCAAACTGTGAAATCTGTTCTACAACTATTTGTTGTGATGTACTTTGAAAGGTATTGCTTTTAGATATATATGTTATTTAAAGAGAAGGAGTGTAACAGAGAAGATAGGATTTAACAAATGAGCATGACTGCTGAATCAATATATTGACATTTCTGTCAGTCTCCAGTGTCTTGGATGTGCTAGAAGGAAAAATCTGAAAATTGTGGAACTGTAACCCATACCAAACTGGGAAATCCATTCCATAACTACTTGTTAAAATCTATGTTGAAATTTATTGCTTTTTTGTATAGATTTCACAATAAAAAAAGTTAAAAAAAAAAAACAAGTATCTCACATAACCATGGGGATGTAGAGTCCAAGGTCTGCAGGACAGGGCACAAGCTGGCAGCTCCGATGAAGGTCCTCAATGAACTCTCAGGAGAGGCTGGCTGAAACAGAAAGAGTGATTGTCTGTTGTGAATCCTCCTTAAAAGACTTCTGGTGATTAGATTGAGTGTCACTCATTACAGAAGACACCTCCCTTAGCTGATTGTAAATGCAATCAGCTGTGGATGCTGCCAACATGGTCATGACTTAACTCCATGAAATGTCCTCATAGCAGCAGTCAGGCCAGTGCTTGCCTGACCAGACAATCATGCACAACCACCTGGCCAAGTTGACACATGAACGTGACTATGACAGTCCACCCCTTGTTAACTTAGCAACCATACACATTGCCTTAAACCATTCTTAATCTCTAAATAGAAAAAAATAGCAGACATTTTTTCCCTCACTTAACAGTACTCAACTGTCCTGCATACAACCAGAAACACATTAAATCTCTCCAGAATAGGGTGCAAGTCCTTGGGTAATATTCACTCCTAAACTTGATATCTTACAACTTAAATACTATAACATGAACAAAACAGCTTATGATAAAGGGGATACAATGAAGAGGAAAACAAAGATATTTGATTTATGTATAAATACATAGATACTAATTATAAAGCAAGGAAGAAACATTCATATCATTACAGTACTTGTTTCTATAACTGATCACGTGGTTGTAGTTCATATTTATCACTACCTTCTTCCACTACCCATTCCATGTTCCCTTTACCCTCAGCAAGCACTTCAGCTGGCCATGGTTCTTTGCCTGGTGGGGTGACCCAAACCTTCATTCCTGAAGTTTCAGAGACATTGATAGTCCTGCCTCAATTGGGTTGTTGCAGTTTTCCATTAATTTAAATCACAGGGCACGTTAGTACTAAGAGACACCCTAGGGGATCTCCTATAATCCAAGAAAACTCTTCTTTACCTCCATTGTGTAGTTGCAGTCCTATCTCCCTCTGATACCAGGGTCAATCAGTAAAGTAATTCCCTTCTTGCCTTGTTGATCCAGGAGATCAACTCAACAAGAACGAGTATCACAAAGTGACCAAGTGGCAGCCTTAGATTCCCATTTGTGCTGGTTTGAAATGATGTATGTCCCCTAGAAAAGCCATGTTTTAATCAAAATCCTATTTTGTAAAGGCAAAATAATCCCTATTCAATGCTGTATGTTTGAAACTGTAATCAGATCGTCTCCCTGGAGATATGATTTAATCAAGAGTGGTCGTTCAGCTGGATTAGGTGACGACATGTCTCCACCCATTCAGGTGGGTCTCGATTAGTTTCTGAAGTCCTATAAAAGAGGAACATTTTGGAGAATGAAGGAGATTCATAGAGAGCAGAGCAGAACGATATAGCCACAAGAAGCAGAGTCTCACCAGCCAGTGACCTTTGGAGATGAAGAAGGAAAATACCTCCTAGAGAGCTTCATGAAACAGAAAGCCAGAAGAAGCTAGCAGATGACACCATGTTCCCCATGTGCCCTTCCAGATGAGAAAGAAACCCTGACAATGTTCACCATGTGCCTTTCCAGATGAGAGAAACTCTTGACTGTGTTCACCATGTGCCCTTCCAATTGAGAGAGAAACCCTGAACTTCACCGGCCTTCTTGAACCAAGATATCTTTCCCTGGATGCCTTTGGTTGGACATTTCTATAGACTTGTTTAATTGGACATTTGCTTGGCCTTAGAACTGTAAACTTGCAAATTATTAAATTCCCCTTTTAAAAAAGCCATTCCATTCCTGTGTATTGCATTCAGGCAGCTAGCAAACTAGAACACCATTCAATGGAATCATTCTTGTTTCCCTGAGGGAGACATTCCCCCTTCTGGGACTAAAACCTGTAGACCAGCGGAGCTCACAGTTTCAGGGATAGGAGGAAAAATTTTCCTAGTGGATCACTAGGGGTAATAGTGAGTGGTGCCACTCCCATTTCCATGGACACATGGAACCTGGCATGGGAGAAATAGCACCACACAGTGGATGCTGATTCAGAGCATACACAGCCTCTTGGAGAACATCACCCCAGCCCTGTAAGGAATTGCCACCTAGTTGGCACTTTAATTGAGTTTTCAAAAGGCCATTCACCATTCCATCCATCCAGTTGCCTCTGGATGATGGGGAACATGGTAAGACCAGAGAATTCCATGAGCATAAGCCCATTCCCACAATTCACTTGCTGTGAAGTGGCTTCCTTGATCAGAAACAATGCTGTGTGGAATACTATGACAATGGATAAGGCATTCTGTAAGTCCACAGATGGTAGTTTTGGTAGAAGCAATGTATGCAGGGAAAGCAAACTCATATGCAGAGAATCTGTCTATTCCAGTTATAACAAATCACTGCCCCTTCCATGATGGAAATGGTTCAATGTTATCAACCTGCCACCATGTAGCCAGTTGATCATCTCAGGGAATGGTGCCATATCAGGGGCTGAGCATGCCATATCAGGGGCTACTGCTGGCAGATTGAGCATTCAGCAGTGGCCTAGCCAGGTCAGTCTTGGTGAGTGGAAGTCCATGTTGCTGAGCCCATACACAACCTCCATCCCTACCACCATGACCACTTTGTTCACGAGCCCATTGGGCAATGACAGGAGTTGCTGGGGAAAGATGCTGGTTGGTATCCACAGAATGGGTCATCTTATCCATTTGATTATTAAAACCTTCCTTTTCTGAAGTCACCCTCTGGTGCACATTCACATGAGACAAAAGATCTTCATGTTTTTAGCCCATTCAGAAAGGTCTATCCACATACCTTGTGCTGGTTTGAACAGAAGTATGCCCCCTAAGAAAAGCCATGTTTTGATATAAAACCCATTCCTTAAAGGTAGAATAATCTGTATTCAATACTGTATGTTTGAAACTGTAATGAGATCATCTCCCTGGATGATGTGATTTAGTCAAGAGTGGTTGTTAGATTGGATTAAGGGATGACATGTCTCCACCCATTTGAGTGGGTCTTGATTAGTTTCTCAAGTCCTATAAAAGAGGAAACATTTTGGAGAATGAGAGATTCAGAGAGAGCAGAGAATGCTGCAGCACCATGAAGCAGAGAGTCCACCAGCCAGCGACCTTTGGAGATGAAGAAGGAAAACGCCTCCCGGGGAGCTTCATGAAACCGGAAGCCAGGAGAGAAAGCTAGCAGATGACACTGTGTTCACCACGTGCCTTTCCAGATGAGAGAGAAACCCTGGCTGTGTTCACTATGTGTCTTCTTACTTGAGAGAGAGACCCTGAACTTCATCGGCCTTCTTGAACCAAGGTATCCTTCCCTGGATGCCTTAGATTGGACATTTCTATAGACTTATTTTAACTGGGACATTTTCTCAACCTTAGGATTGTAAATTAGCAACTTATTAAATTCCCCTTTTTAAAGCCATTCCATTTCTGGTACATTGCATTCCAGCAGCTAACAAACTAGAACACCAGACCTGAGTTTTCTCTCCCCCTATCATTTCACTGTAAGGAACTCCCCAAGAGGCCAAAGCTCTGATCTGGGAAGGAGAAGGTTATGTGAGAAGAGTGCAAAGAATGGGTATTGGGCCACTTCCTTATGTAACTTACTTGTGCCGTTAGGACCATTTTTAAGATTTTGTTTCTTAATAATAACCCCACTCCTGATACCAAGCTGTATTAGCTAGGGTTCTCTATAGAAACAGAATCAGCAGTAGATATCTGTAGATATAAAATTTATAAAAGTATCTCACATAACTTTGGGGATGTAGAGTCCAAGGTCTGTAGGGTAGGCCACAGCTGGCAGCTCTGATGAAGGCCCTCAACGAATTTTCAGGAGAGGCTGGCTGACTGAAGCAGGAAGAGTGATTGTCTCTTCTGAGTCCTTCTTAAAAGCTTTCTGGTGATTAAAATGTCACTTATTGCAGAAGATACGCCTTAGCTGACTGCAAATGCAATCAGCTATGGATGCCGCCAACATGGTCATGATTTAAGTCCATGAAATGTCCTCATAACAACAAACAGGCCAGCGCTTGCCTGACGAGACAACCGGGCACCACCACCTGGCCAAGTTGACACATAAACTTAACCATGACACTATATTCATGGGATAGAGAATGACATCATCTTCTCAGGTATGGTGAGCCAGCCATGAGCTCAGTTTCTGAAAACATCAGTTTCCTCTGCTAAACTTCAGGTGGCCTCCACTAACTCGATTTCTTTGGGCTTAGATGCTAATAATGGAACAGGCCTCCATGGAGAGCCTACTCTGAACTGTGTGGTTGGAATCAACATATAAGAGCAGTGCCCTGTGAAATCCTAGAAAAGAGTGGTGAGGAGCTGTGGCCATCTCAGCAACCCCAATCTCAGCACAGGTCCTTCCTCCACCTCACCTACTTAGAAGCTTCACCTGGATCCTCTGCTCTAACCCACCTGCATTTAGAGGAATGGTGCCATATCAGGGGCTGAGGGTGCCATATCAGTGGCTGCTGCTGGCAGATTGAGCACTCAGAAGTGGCTGTAGCCAGGTCAGCCTTGGCGAGTGGCAGTTCATGTTGCTGAGCCCTGGCATAACCTCCATCCCTATCACCATGACCACTTTGTTCATGAGCCCATTGGGCAATGACAGGAGTTGCTGGGGAAAGAGGCTGATGGGTAGCCACAGAATGGGTCATCTTATCCATTTGATTATTAAAACCTTTCTTTCCTGAAGTCACCCTCTGGTGCACATTCACATGAGACAAGAGATCTTCATGTTTTTAGCCCATTCAGAAAGGTCTATTCACATACCTCTTCTGGACATTGGATGTCCAGAGAGATGGTTCCTTGGAGATCTGGGAGTGGAAATGCATCCCCCTCCACCATCATTTTGAGGATCTGGATCAACTCCACCCACTTCTTCCTCACTAATTCTTCTCCTATGTATTTTCTAGTTTTCCTAGTTGAAAAGAACAAGGTGACTGAACCTTCAGAAGAGAAAAGTGCTTGGCTGGGGCTCTCTAACCTCTGTCAAAAATCCCGTGAGATTTGGGGGCTGATCTCATCTGGGTTTTACATTGTCATAACTGTGGTAGCATATTGTCATGGTGCAGGGGACCCTGGCCTGGGACAGCACAATAGGGGGCTGTTTCTGGAAAACCTTCTGCCCTTGGCCATAACCAAGCTGTCCAATATTCTGCAATATGGGAACGGTCAAGTCCTTTCCTGATGTGACCTTGAAGCTGGTGGACCTAAAGGGCGAATTTGTTCTATAACACTCTTGGAAAAATAATAAAATGTGGAATATCTTGGCTAAAGTGGCTATTGGTTCTTGCCTGCTAGAAGGGAAGGTAAGAAGAGAATTTATCCTTCTCCACTGCATTGTGTCCAATATCAGCCCCAGCTGTCCTATATCTCCAGGGCATCTGAATAAACCTAGTTCCTCGTGGATAAAGCAACACTCTCCTCCAGGTGAAACCACTGGTTCCATTTTTTTTTTATCGTCAAGCATTACTTTTGCCTTTTTTAGAATTTTATACAAGAAGAATCATGTAGTAGTTCTTTCCTGTATTTGGCTTCATCTGTTACCATCACTTGGATGAGATTCTTCTATGTTGTGTGAGCATTAAATACTGATCCTTCCATCAATTATGTTTTTATATAGGGCCTCCAGGCTTCAGACGATGTGTGTGACAGAGCTCCTGGGTCATGGTCCTGAAAGGGTGTAACATCAGGCTGGAGCCTGGCCCAGGGAAACTTTCTGAATCACAATGGTGCAGGGGTGGGGCTTGTCTATGAGCTTGGTGTCTGGCTGATTGCCCAGTGGACCCAGCTGAGAGCTACCTGGACAATGGGAAGGCTTCAGGATGAGAATCCTGCAGTTCTACAGCACACGAAACACCCAGAGTCCCCTGCCAGAGGCATGGGTGGTGATGCCATGAATTAAATCTAGTTTCAGGGTGGTGGGTATGGGCACTATGAGGAAGGGGAGCTCTCCTAGCCATCTGTTTGCCTGTCTTCCTCAGGCTTCCGTCTTCAAGGACACAACCGGAGTGAAGAGAAATAGTCACATCAATTCTGACTTCTGCATCCTCCTCCACCCATGAACTTTTCTCCTATTTATCTCCTTTCCTCACAGTCATCTGTAGGAAGGCAAGGGCAAGATGATAGCTCAGGGGTACAGTTGTCCAGGTTGTGCACTGCACAGAGATGCTACATCTACATCTATTCACACTGTAGAAACCTCTGCTTAATGTAGTCATTACAATATGTCTCCACAAAACTTAAGTACTGTGTCTTATTTTAGCAAATTCAGTATATTATAGCAGAGGGGCCAAGATGGCGACTTAGCAATGTGCACGTTTTAGTTCATCCTCCAGAACAACTACTAGATAACCAGAAACAGTACAGAACAGCTCCCAGAACCACGATAGTGACCGGACACACAGCGTGCCCAGGTCTGGAGCAGCTAGACCGATTGCAAGTCTCTGGAACCGTGAGTTCCCCAAGCCGCGGCGGCCGGCGGCCGGCGCCCCTCCCCTATAGTCAGCTTCTCGGAGGGAAAGGAAAGAGTAGCGGGGGCTGAGTCCAACCAAGCGCCAATTGTGGCATTAATAAACAAATTCTGATTACTAAAAAAGGACCCCAGCTCACACAAAACTGGGCAAGTCAGAAGTCGCTTATTGGGCTAACCAAAAAAAAGGAAAGGGGACAAAATGGGGGTTTTCGTGGCTGTTTCTACGGAGACTTGGCAGCCTCTGGATTCAGCAGCGGGACTTCTCAGGCTGCAACTGCCCCACACATAGGCAGAAACAGACTGCTTTCAGGGCTGTCTCCCACCTGAGCCTTCCCCAGGAGAGGCGTGAAGCCCAACTTAGGTGGAATCCCTCTCTCAAGGAATTCAGACCCCAGGGCTTGGCAAATTGAAGCCATTAAAACCAGCCTACAACCTCTCCTCTGTCTCGACCATGCCCCCAGCAGGGAGAGCCTTCCAAAGTTAAAGGAGCCACGAAATCTTTTGCTGGTGGGACCCGCAAGCAGACAAGCGCCACATACTGGGCAGGATAAGAAAAACAGAGCCCAGAGACTTCACAGGAAAGTCTTTCAACCTGCCGGGTCTCACCCTCATGGAAAACTGACGCAGGTGACTCCTTCCCCCTGGTAGGAGGCCAGTTTAGTCCGGGAAAATCCGGCTGGTGTCAGTAATACCTATGTAGACCCTCCTAAGGGTGGGGAGGGAAAAGGCACCTTACAAACACGACAAGAAACAAGAAAACAAGAACTGAAAAATTACCCTCTGTTAAACAAAACTTAAGCTACAGGCCCAGAAAAAGCTGAACTGAAGGTCAAAGAACAGATAGACAACAAACTCATCTAGCAACAA
>PVIY010050649.1:0-16082 GCA_004026745.1 Myrmecophaga tridactyla
GTTCCTGAGATCAAGAAAACTGTATTGTTTCTAAAGCATTCTCAAAGCAAGGACTACCCCAAAGCCTATTTACCATGAGTGCATATATTAACCCTCTTATCTCTAGCTAACTGACAAGCTGTGATACGTGTGTTAAGTGCAATGAGTTCCATAATTTGGGGAGATTTTGCTTAAAGTGAGGAGTCATATTCTAGGGGTGATCTGAGATTTGTTACCATTTATAGTTCCTAATATTTTCATGTTTTAATCTTAATACAGGATCCATCAAGCAAAATTTCATTCAAGGTTTTCTAGAAAAGATTCTAACAAATTTCTTGGAGATAGTTTGTTAATAGAACTTAAAGAGTCAAGGTTTCTTCTTTCTTCAGGTAATGGAAAAAGGATAACAGATTATAAAGTATTACAACAAATGAATGAAAATTTCATGATTGAGAAAGCAACAAAATTTCATAACTGGTAAGATTACTTACTAAGAAGAGTTGGGTATCTTGACTGAGAAATATTTTACAGAATGAAGGATAATTATATTTAAAAGATACTCTAAATCCAGGGGTAAAATTCTCCCTAGCAACATGGGAGATGACTCTTAGAGTTGACTCTGGCCCTGGCACCAAGGGATCAGCAATTCCATCCTGACCAAAGTGTAACTAATAAAGTAGCAATGGAAGCAAGAGTTCAAATAGCGTCGAGAGGCTACTCTGGAGGTTGCTCTTATGCAAGCTGCAGTTAAACACTGCTACCTATCATAACCTGCCAAATTTCAACCAGGACCATTCCCACCAATCCTAAAGAACACCTAGAGCAATATATAAGATTCCACAAGAGTTTCATGCACAGAGTAACTTTCCAGAAACCCTCAACCTCCAGATGGGTCCCTGGACCAGATAAGCTCTGAAACCTAGAAGGTCCAGCCTCTCCAGAACATCAGATAGTTCCATCTCCCTACCCCATATTAGTGGCAGACCCTTCCAACATGAAAAAGTTAAAATAGCCCAAAGATCACTAAAGAGAGGGATGGAAAGATCAAAGATAATGGTGGAGTTATACAGAGAAGATAAGATTTAACAAATGGGGCAGCTGCCATGGCTCAGCAGGCAGAGCTCCAACCTGCCGTGCTGGAGGTCTGGAGTTCGATCCCTGGTGCCTCCTGCCCATATGCAAATTAAAAAAAAAAAAAAAGATTTAACAAATGAATATGAATGCTGAGTCATAAATTGACATCTCTTTTAGTCTCCAGTATCTTAGAGCAGCTAGAAGTAAAAACATAAAATTGTAGAATTCTAACCCATGTCAAACTCTGAAATATGTTCTACAATTAATTGTGGTGCTGGGCTTTGAAACTTACTGTTTTGTTTTTTTGTATGTATGTAATTTTTCACAAAAAAAGAAAGAAAAGTAGTTGACTTCGATGATAAAAAAATATTTAAACTTTGTAGTCTCCTCTATTCTGGAGCAGCTAGAAGAAAAAGTATGAAAGGATCATATGGTAGCCCATGATAAACACTGAGATCTGTCCTGTAACTACTTGTTGAAGAGCTCTTTGAAAACTATTGCTTTTTTATTTCTTTGCTTTGAATATATGTTTTGCTATACAATAAAAAAAGTTTTAAAATAAGATACTCTAAAATCAAAATGACAGAAGCCTTCACTAGTTTAGCTGCTGTGCTTATTTCCGCTAGATAAGTTGGGTAATATTTTGCTACAGGATCAAAGTGAGCTTGTAGTATGCTACTGGTCTATGATTATTCCCATGTAACTAAATCAGAAGTTAAGGGCTTGTCCAGACCTATCATTTATAAAAAGGCAGAATGATTTATGATAACTAGTTAAGCCAGAATTTTAAATCACAAAACAACTGTGTTTATTTTTACATTTCCAGGAGAGAGGTTAGGATATAGAGGACTTGTCATATAATAGGGTCCTGATTTTAGAAAGATTGGGAACCAATGACCTGCAGTAGCAGGTCATAATTCTCTTATTATTTTTCTTCATTATTGTCCTAGGAAAGTTTTGAACTTGTTTGTGGAAAACGGGTAGTAAGGGATTTAATTCTACAGGATATGTCATGTCATAGGTAACACATATTTGTTCAATAAAATTGTAACTTTTCTTTGGAAACCACACGAATTTTTGAGCTGAAAGTGTTTAAGTGTATAGTTGGAATAAATCTTAGATGTCTCTCCTCTTTCAAACACAAGGTCATCCACATATTAGGTAAGCATAGAATCATAAGGAGGAGTAAGATTTTTGAGGTTGTTAGTAAGGACTTGGATAGAGTAGGAGATTGCTTTAGTAACCCCTGAGATGGTAATAGCCCATATATTGTTGATTTATCAGGAGAACACAAACACGTATTAACCTCTTTTATCTAAGGAACACTAAAAATGCAGAATAAAGATCTATAACTCTAAAATATGTAGCATCTAGAGAACCCCAAGATAAAAGTACATAAGGGATTGTTAGAATGAGGAAACTGGGGACCTGGAAATAAATATGCTCTGCCCCTGACATCCAGAAAAATGTATATCCTTATTGGGAGAAGAAGTGTTGCAAGGACAGATACAAAGTTTGATGAGTCCAATATTCGGTTTTTGAGGCTTTTTGTCCTTCTTGAGCTTCCAATTTCAGAGAATTTTTTTTTTTTAATTTTTAGAAAAAGCATAGGTGAGTACAACCCAAATAATTCTGCTTATATCAATGGGAAGTTTTGTTTTCACACAGGGAATCTGATACTTCCAGAGATCTTTAACTTGGGCTTGAATTAGAGGAAGAACACAGCCTGTTAAGTCAAATTCAGCAGAATTCCTGATTGTATAAAGTTTTATTGGAATATATACTCATTTACATATTGTCTGCAGCTGCTTTTACACTTCCAAGGCAGAACTTTATAGCCTGCAAAGCCAAAAAGTTTTACTGTCTGGTCCTTTGCAGAAAAATGTGCTGACCCGTGGTCTAGACTAATGGAAGACTTTAATTCAAATATATTAAAATCTTATTTAAGTATAGTTGAGTTTAAAATGCCTTTGGACTCAAGACATTTTCAAATTAGAAAAAAAATATGAAAAAAGGAAAAAGTAATTTTGCCCTTTATAATTATGAGCATGTTTCTAGCTAATCTTGCCAAAAGGAATTCAAAAGAATAAACTATTCAGAGAGAATTAATGAAAGGGGTCAGCCTTTGTCAGAAATAAAAAAATAATTTATTTTCCTTACAGAAAGACTTGGATAGACAGAAAATATGATTACATGGATGGCAATTCTTCTGAGGATTTCTGAAAGCATTGTTTTTATGGCCTCAAGATACTATGAAATACCTTTACAAAACATTTAATAAACTTCAGAATTTAGCGAGATAAATATTATCTTAGGAAGCATCATCATCCAGTGACTCACTGCTAATACTGTTCTTTATTGAGTCATGGTATTACTTAAAATTACATATATATATACATGTGAAATATATATATATATATTTTTTGCATGGGCAAGCACTGGGAATTGAACCTGAGTCCCGGGCATGGCAGGCGAGAACTCTGCCTGTGGAGCCACTGTGGCCCGCCCTACATATATTTTTAATGTGAAGATTTATTAGTCATTGTTAGTCAAGAAGAAAATGTCATGCACTCATAATTTAGAACTTCCCATGCTGAATAAATAAAAGACCCAATTTTCCCATCACTAAGATAAATAAATAAAAAGTAGCCATTTAAAAAAAATCTTTGCTGTTTAAAAATTATTGAGGAATTTTTATGTGCCAAGTACTATATTAATCCTGTAAATATATTAATTCTCCAGTATCTGATCTAGTACATATAATTTTTCCCTTTTTCAGATGAGTAAACTGAGAGTTTATGGGATTATATGTTGCATTCAAAATTAGATAGCTGTCATGAATAGGCCTCAGATTCAAACCCAAGAAACTCAGCTCCAAAGACTGGGCACTTAACACTTGGTTTTACAGTATCCCAAACAAAATGAGGATGTGGGGATCTTATTTAGGCATATTATTCTAAAAAGGTTTAAAAAAAAGCAGAAGGTGCCTAAAACATCAAAGAAAAACAGGTGATTTTAACAGAAAAATGGAAGAATAAGAAAACAAAAGATACTCAGGTCATGCATTTGTAACAGAATTAGACCTTCCTTTATATTACTAAATTTGAATCAATGAGAACTTTGCTTGGGCAGATTGCAGATGCCATCTTCCTGTCTGTAGTGACCAGCTGAAAATCAATCCTGCTCTGGGAGGCCTGTGCCAAATAATATTTCTAGACCAGAGACAGGTAGCTGGAACTGTTTGAAAGCAATCCATTCCATCTCACATTTTCTGTAACAAAAGGATCCACCAAATAGAAAAAAATTGCATTTGTAGGTTTTGCCTGTAGGACACAGGAAAGGAAAGAAAACATTACAAGAGATTTTCTGATGTAGGCTAGAAGTGTTCACATCTTGATGAGATGAAAGATGCAAATCAGATCCAGATCTTATCAAAAGCTTCTATGTTAAGAATGCAGTTAGAGTGTAAGTGCTTCTTGCACTCTGACCACCATGGCCAGTTATTTTTTTCTAATAAACAAAGCATTTTTTTCTTGTATGCTGTATTTTTTTGTATGCTGTATTAAAGCATTTTTAAGAGTTCCAATATACAAACTTTATTTAAAGACAGATAATGTGGTCTTATTAGCCTTCTAGTTAATAGTGGGATAGTGATGAGGAATCATAAAAGTCATTGTTTTCCCTAAAATAATAGGCTTCCCTAGATTTTGAAGAAATATGGAGGACAGAATAAAATCAACTCAATTCTTCTTTATCCCTTGACCCCAGTAGAAAACTCTCAGTTCTCCGTAACAAAGAAAAAAGAACATCCAAACACAAATAAATCAACAGGTGTGCACTTACACATATACTTCTAGAGAAACTCCTTGTCTTGTGTTTCATATTTGTATTAGTTTGTAAGCTGCTGGAATGTGATATACCAGAACTGGAACAGCTTTTAAAAAGGGGGATTTAATGAGTTACAAATTTATAGTTCTAAGCCTATGAAAATATCCAAACTAAGGCATCCAAGGGAATATACCATCAATCAAGTAAGGCCAATGGGTCTGAAACAGCTGTGTCAGCTGAGAAGTCACGTGGCTGGCATCTACTGATTCCTTGCTCTCAGCCTCTGTTCCTGTAGAAGTTCCTCACTTTGCTTCTCTAGGACTGGCTTTCATCTCGTGGCCTCCTTTGGCTCTCTCCAGGTTCTGGCTTGCTTAACATCCCATGGCAATGTCTGCTGGACTCTAAGCATCACCAAACATCTGTGTCTCTGTTCTCCAAGTATCAGCATCTGTGTCAGCCAGTTCTGCTCTGAAGTTTTTATCAGACCTGTTATTTCTGTTGTTTCTGACTCTTTCCAAAATATTCTCTCTTTTAAAATATTCCAGTAAACTAATCAAGATCCACCTGTAATGGGTGGAGTCACATCTCTACCTAGTCAAAGTTCACATCCATAATTGGGTGTGTCACACTGAAAATAATCTAGTCATAAGTTTCCAACCTACAGTACTGAATCAGGATTAAAAGAAATGGCTGCCCCCACAAAACTGGATCAGTATTGAAACATGGTTTTTCTGGGGTACATACTAGCTTCAGACTGGTACAAAATTCTAATTCACAAAAGATCTGGTCTCCTAGTAAAATAATTTCAGCCCTAGCTAGAACACATTTGGAGTATTGAATTTGTATCTACATAGCTTATAGTCAGAGAGCTGTGGCTTAGATTTGTGTGCTAAGGCCTGCTGAATGAGAATGACGAGGGGACCAGAAGTCAAATGTAATGAAAAGGAAAGGGAAGATGGATGTGGAGTAGAGAGGATAGAACGAGAGCTGTTTAATTTGTGGAAGGTCTGTAAAAAAAAGGAACAATCTCATCTATGACGCTTCAGTTGAAAGATATAATTACAAAGGATGAGTGTTAACAGAGTAATATGTTTTGAAAATATAAGAAAAAACATTTTAAACTGAAATATGCTAGTTTAGTGAATGCCTCATTATTAGACACATTTGTGCAGTTGTAAATTATATGATAATTTACCTTGCACTGTTAGATTTGGAATTTGGAGTAGAAGGAATTTATTATTCCTTGTAAGTCTAATTTCATAGCAAAAGGCTAATATACTTTCACTAAGTACAGATAGCTGCTATGTATATGACATGATAATTTGAGAAAAAATATAGGAATGTTCTTTTTTAAGAGAGGTAGTTATTTTGTTCTATTAGTCCCTGGAACAGTATACCATGGACATTAAGAAGACAGATTTCATAGTCATACAATATCTAGGTTTAAATTATAAATCTAATAAGAGCTGTGTGACCATGAGCAAATTATTTAGCTTTTCTGAATCTATTTTACCTTTTAAAATTTTGAAAAGTTTTATGCAAAAGACACATGAAAACCATGGAAAAGAATAGAAACACAGTACAGTAACTAGTATCATTTCATTGTATATGGTTCTTAATTCAGTACCGTTTATTAGGTAGAAATGGAATTGGGGAAGCAAAGTAGCTGTTGGTTGTGACCTTCATCCAGCAAGGCCTCCTCCAGCCATTCTCCCACGAGTGCAGGACCTCATCCTCCCATTCTTTTCTTCAACATAGAGAGTTATAGAATCTCATTTCCATAAAAATCTCATTCTTCACATGTTTGAACAAACCTGCATACTCTGGCATGAATACTTCTATTATTCTTAGAAAAGTTTTAAATCCATTCCATTCACTCATCATTTACTTTGTTTATTCTGACATCCAACCCATATTTACTATGACTGATCACTCTCTATCATAAAAATGAGTACAAGGGATATATAAGACAGATGAAAGAAAAAACTATAAAAGTTTATGAAGGAATATAAAATAAAAATTGAATAAATTGAATGATATGCCATATTGCTGGAACAGAAGAACAATAATATAAAGATTTAATTTTTCTCCATATTATACTCTAATTTTAAAACTCTTGCAATTAGAATTGCAGCAGAAATTCTTATTTCTCTGAAATTTGGTCAGTCAATTATGAAATATAAATATTTAAATGTGAAATATAAATATAAATAGTTATCCTTGAAATATAAATATGTGATCTTGACTATGGAATTTGCAACAGAAAAGATTATTTTATCAGGTATTATCAAATATTTTAAAACCACGTAAGTAAAATAGATTAATATTGTCCTAGAAACTGTTAGAATAGAACATAAGAAGAAGGAATAGAGCAGTTAAGGTATATGTAAGAATTTAGTTGATATTGAGAGTAGCCAATTAATCAATTAATCAATAAAAATATTTTTAATATATATTATATTCCAGGCAAAATTCAAATTGCAGAGGATAGATACAGTGATGAAATCTTCATGTTTTCCGAAATTGATTTATTGAATCAATATAATTAAGACCAAGAATCCCCAAATTTATTGTGTGTGTTTATGTGAAACTGATAAGCTGATTTTAAAAATCATGTGAAAATACAAAAGGCCAATAAGAGCATAGGGAGTTTTGAAGAACAAAACTAGGGGGACTTGCATTTCTAACATCAACATCTATTTAATGCCCTAGTAATTAGGAGACAATCTTCTTGGTATCAGGAAACACAAGTTCAGTTGAAAATAATAAAAACATCATAAATGGACATATATATATACAGCCTGATTTATGACAAAGATGAAACTGCAGTGCAGTAATATTTCAGTTATCACCTGAGCCAGTTGGCAACCATATGTAAAACAAGAACCTTAATCTAACACAATCCTAAAAAGTATATTCTATGTGCATTTTTAATCTAAATGTGAAAAGTAAGATAATAAAAACAATTAGGTGACTGAAGGATAATATCTTCATGACCCTGGAATAATCAAAGATTTTTATATATGAACATAAGTAAGCAATGAATATAAAGAAAAAAATGAAAAGTTGAACTGCATTAGAATTAAGACCTTCTTTTCATTAAAATACATACTACAGGAGCTTCTTTTCATTAAAAGATATTCTGCACAGAGGTGAGAATGAATAAAGCATAATCATATGTGAAAAGATTATTGAATTCACAAACATAATTCTGTGAATGTGTTAAAGAAGTCAGATATAAAAGAATACCTCTTGCATGAACCCATTTATATGAATTTCAAGAACAAATATATTGCATTTGGAATCAGGGTTGTGTCTACTCCTGGGGTTGGGAGCAGTATGGTACTGATAATAAGGGGGTAATTGGGATTTCTAATATTCTGCTAGTGTTTTGCTTCTTGATTCAGACACTTGTTTAACAGGTGGCTCACTAATAAAAATTGTTGTGCTGTACTTGTTTAATTGTTGCATTTTTAAAATGTATTTTGAATAAAATTTGTAAAAATAAAAGTGTACTTGAATCCCAACTCCAAATAAAACAGTTTTAAAATGTGATTTTGGGACTCTGGGAAGATGGCAGAGTAGGGTGGGCTGACTTCACCCACACTCCATGCAACAAGAAAAGGGTCAACAAAAAGAATAGAAATAAACAACTGGGACTGCAGTTGACAAGGAGAGACTGGGACAGAGAGATCTGGATGAGTGTCCTCAGTTGCAAGCCCAATGGGGACAGGTGGTATGCAGAGAGGTGGAGGTCCCAAGTGAGCAGTGCACACCAGCCTCCAGCCTACTCTTGCAACAGATTGGGAAGGTCTTCCCTCATAACTCCATGGCTGCAAGTTCCAACACTGAGCCCGGAAGGCAGCAGACTTGCTTCCCTTTTGCACAGGGGATCACTGGGTTGTTGCAGAGTGCCTGCTCCCCACCCCTGAGGTAGACCACGATGGGCACCTGGTTTCAGCAAAGACTGAGGGATCCTCCTTGGGGAGGAAGAGGGGCACAGAGCCAACCTTATCTGACAGCTGGCTGGCAAGGGAGGCATGTGGACTCCTGATCCCACTCCCCTTTACTTATGATGCCCAGGGATCTCCGGCTTGCACAGATGGAAAGATAGACTGAGAAGGCAGGCCACACTGTGCATGGTCATCTTTTATTTTTTTTTTTTCTGCTACATGGGCTGGGAGTCAAACATGGGTCTTCTGCATAACAGGTGAGCTTCCTACCACTGGACCACCTGTGTACTCTTTTCTGCCTAGTTTTTAACAGAACTGCAGGTTTTGTTTTTGTACATGGTCTGGGAGTCAAACCTGGGTCACCTGTGTGATAGGCCACCATTCTGTCACTGAACCACCTGTGCATCATATCTGCCTAGTTTTTAATAGCCCCCCCCCAAATAGAATTACATGCCCTATATAAGATCTGGACTTGATTTGGCAGGGGATTACTGACAAATGAAGTACAAAAGGAGACCTTCAATGTAAACTCAAGTACATACAAAACTTTAGACAAGTGAAGGAAACCAACTTGCAAGACAACTTCATTAAGATAAGCAAATGCCCCAAATGCAACAGAAAATCACAAAGCATGTGAGGATCCAGGCAGAAATGGCCCAGCTAAATGACCAAATTAAAACACCTGATGGGATATAGAATATGGAACAACTACTCAGGATTATTTATAAAGAAAATGAAGGATATCAAGAAGACACTAGAAGACCATAAAGAAGAATTAAGAAGATTAAATAGAAAAATAGCATATCTCACAGATATGAAAGATACCATAAACCAAATTAGAAATATACTAGAGGCACATAATAGCAGATTAGAAGAAGAAGAAGGAAGAAGAAGGAAGAAAAAGAGACAAATGACCCTCAGATGGAATAAATCCAAATAGGCCTACTCCGAGACATGTACTAACCAGACTGTCAAATGTTGAAGAGAAGCACAAAGTCCTAAAAGCAGCACGAGTAAAGCAATATACTACATACAAGGGAAACCACATAAGACTGATTTCAGACTACTCAGCAGGCACCATGGAGGTTAGAAGGCAGTGGTATGATAAATTTAAGATCTGGAATGAGAAGGCTTTTAGTCAAGAATTCTTTATCCTGCCAAGTTGCCTTTCAAAACTGCAGAGGTTAAAAATTCAAAGACAACCAAAGAGTGAGACAACTGATCAACAAGAGACCTGCCTTACAAAAACAATAAATGGAGCTCTGTAAACTGAAAAAAAAACAGAATAAAAAAAGACAGGAGAGGGAATCTAGAGTAGTACTGAAGAGTATTAGTAGGGGTACTTTCAAAGATAAAAAGTGAGAAAGGGAAAAGAATATATAGATCTGACAAAAATTGAAAGAGAACACGGTAGATTCAAGAACTGCTTTTACAGTAATAACTTTGAAAATTAATGGACTAAATTCACCAATTCAAAGGTACAGATTGGTAGAACGAATTTTAAGAATATGACCCATCTATATGCTGTTTACAAGAGACAAATCTTAAATGAATACAATTAGATAGGTTGAAAGTGAAAGGATGGAAAAGGTGTTCTATGTAAGCTGTAACCCAAAGAAAGCAGGAGTAGCTGTACTGATATCAGATAAAATAGACTTTAAATGTAAAGATGCCATAAGAGACAAAGAAATACACTACATATCTAATAAAAGGGACAATCCACCAAGAAGAAATGAAATCATAAATGTTTATATTTCCAGTCAAGGAGCTCCAAAGTACATGAGGCAAACATTGGAAAAACTGAAGGGTGTTTAGTTTTACATATATGTGTCAACAATAATAGTGGGAGATTTCAATACACCACATTGTTCTACAGATAGAACAACCAGACAGATCTATCTGTTCTACAGATAGATCACTAAGGAAATAGAGAACTTGAACAATGTGATAAATTAATTAGACCTAATAGACATATATAGATCATTACACTCCAAAACAGCAAGTTATACATTTTTGTCCAGTGCTCATGGAATGTTCTCCAGGATTTAAATTTAAATTTAATAAGATTGAAATTATTCTCCACACTTTCTCTGACCAGAGCAGAATGAAGCTGGAAATTAACCAGTACCAAAGAGTCAGGACTTTCACAAATGTATGGAAATTAAACAAAACACTCTTAAATAATCAGTGGATTAAAGAAGAAATTGGTAGAGAAATCACTAAATATCTGGAGATGAATGAAAATGAGAATATAATATATCAGACCTTATGAGATGTAGCAAAGATAGTGAAGAGAGGGAAATTTTTGTCCTAAATGTCTATATTAAAAAAAAAGAATGAGCAAAAATCAAGAACTTAACTGCTCACATTGAAAAATTAGAGAAAGAACAGCAAACCAACCCCAAAGCAAACGGATACAGAGAAATAACAAAAATTAAATTAGAAATAATGAATTAGAGAACAAAAAACCAAAGAATCAACAATATCAAAAGTTGGCTTTTTGAGAAAATCAATGAAATGGATGAACATCTAGCTAGGCTGACAAAGAAAAACAAGGAGAAGATGAAAATAAGCAAAATTAGAAATGAGAGGGGCTCATTACCATGGCTCCTGAAGAAATTTGAAAAATCGTAAGAGGATACTACGAACAACTACATACCAACAAACTAGACAACTCAGATGAAACGGCTAAATTCCTAGAAACATCTGAATACCTACACTGACTCAAGAAGAAATAGATCTCAACAAACCAATTATAAGTAAAGAGATTCAATCAGTCATCAAAAATCTTCCTACAGAGAAAAGCCCAGGACCAGATGGCTTCAGAGGGGAATTTTATCAAACATTCCAAAAAGAATTAAAAGCAATCCTTCTCACTCTTCAAAAAAAATGAGGAAAAAGGAAAGCTAACTGACTCATTTTATGAAGCTAACATCACTCTAATACCCAAACTGGATGAAGACATTATAAGAAATGAAAATTACAGACCAATCTCCCTAATTAACGTAGATTCAAAAATTCTCAACCAAATACTAGCAAATCAAATCCAACGACACATTGAAACAATTATAAAACATGAACAGGTAGGATTTATACCAGGAATGCAAACATGTTTCAACATAAGGAAATCAATCATATAATATAGCACATTAACAAATCAAAAGAGAAAAATCACATGATCATATCAAAAGATGCTGAAAAAGCATTCAGCGAAATTCAGAATCTTTTTCTGATAAAAACACTTCAAAAGGTAGGAATCAAAAGAAACTTCCTCAATATCATAAAGGGCATATATGAAAAACTCCTAGCCAGCTTGTAACTTGATAGTGAGAGATTGAAAGCATTCTCCCTAAGATCTGGGAATGGGACAAAGATGACCATTGTTACTCTTACAATTCAGTATTGCAGGAGAAGTCCTAGCTAAAGTGATCAGATAGGAGTAAGAAAAAAATGCATCCTAATAGGAAAGGAAGAAGTACAACTTTGATTATTTGCAGATGACATGATCCTATACTTGGAAACCCTGAGAAATCTACAACAAAACTACTTGAACTAATAAGCAAATTCAGTAAGATTTATGTACAAAAGTCAATGTTTTGTATATTCAGAAATAGTAACTGTTTTTTCTAAATTCTGAGATTCTGAGCTATTTGAGTTTAACCTGGTCATTCTCTGAAACTTTGGGTATGTGTGTGACACCTGAGATTCTGAATTAGAAAACTGAGCTATGAAAGTCAGCATTATCCCACACAGCAACTGTTTAAAATGTTGAAAAAATGAGCAGACTTCAACTAGAGATAATAATGAAGCTGATTTGGATAGGACTAAGGTAAATCAGAATACAGGGTAAAGGATGATATGGCCCATATTTTAAATCTTCAACCTCTGTGTGAAACTAAAGGAAGGGAAGTTTATTTGGTGCAAAATTTATATTTTGGGTAGTGCATTACCTAATTTAACTTGTAAGATGAGTTTATTTGAACACTACAATTACATAGACTCTTGAATAGGGTGTGAGATCTTGTTGGTTTGTACAGGTTAGTGTGATATCTTGATATATCCCAGAGTTATTTGGGCAGAGAATAAAAAAGTATTTTGCAAAGGCCACTTGGAGGAGTGTGGAGAAAGGAGGAAATATTCAACTTCCCCATCCGGATAATTCCTGATATTCTCACAAGCAGAGGGGCCAGCCAATCCAATAGGTGAGCCTTCGATCTTGGGGTTTGCCCTTATGAAACATTACCACAAAGGAGATGCTATACCTACTTAAAATTATGCCTAAGAGTCACCTCCAGGGAGCCTCTTTTGTTGCTCAGATATGGCCTCTCTCTCTAAGACAACTTGGGAGATGAAATCACTGACCCCCCCCCCCCCCCCCCCCCCCACATGGGACATGACTCTCAAGGTTCTAAACCTCCCTGGCAACATGGGGCAGGTCTCCTGGGATGAGCCAAGACCTGGCATCATGGGATTGAGAAAGACGTCTTGACCAAAAGGGTGAAAAAAGTAATGAGACAAAATAAAGTTTCAGTGGCTGAGAGATTTCAGAGTCTAGAGGTTATGCTGGAGGCTATTCTTATGCATTCTATAGATGTCCCTTTTTAGTGTATGGTGTATTGGAATGGCTAGAGAAAAATACCTGAAACTGTTGAACTGTAATCCAGCAGCCTTGACTCTTAATGATGATTGTCTAACAATATAGCTTTAGCAATGTAACTGTGTGATTGTGAAAACCTTGTATCAGATGTTCCTTTTATCCGGGGTATGGACTGATGAGTAAAAAGAAAAAAGATAAATAAATAAATATTGGGGGGGGGGAGTAAAGTGTAAAAAATTGGATAGATTGAAACACTACTGATCAATGAGAGGGAGGGGTACAGGGTATGGGATGTATGGGTTTTTTTTCTTGTTTCTTTTTATTTCTTTTCTGGGGTGATGCAAATATCTGAAAATGATGGATAAAAAATAATGTGATGATATTGTGAGCCATTGATTGTATACCACGTATGGACTCTATGTGTGTGAAGACTTCCCAATAAAAATATTTTTAAAAATCAGTAATGTTTTTATACACAGGTAATGAAATAACTGAGGAGACAATTGAGGAAAAAATTCCACTCAAAATAGCAACCAAACAGTTCAGATATCTAAGAATAAGTTTAACCAAGTTTGTCAAAGACCTGCTAAAATAAATCAAAGACCTAAATAGGTGGAAGGACATTCTGTGCACATGGATGGGAAAGTTGAATGTTGTTAAAAATCTCATTTCTATGCATACTGATCTGCAGATTCAATGCAATACCAATAAAAAGTCCAACAATGTTTGGAATACTTGGAAAAGCTAATTATCAAATTTATTTGGAGGAGAAAGAGATCTCAAATAACTAAAGATATCCTTAAAAGAAGAGCAAATCAGAGAACTAATACTTACTCACTTTAAAGATTACTATAAAGCCACAATGGTCAAAATAGCATTGCACTGGCACAAAGATAGATGTATTGACTAAGGCAATGAATCAAGAGTGCAGAGATAGGCCACCAAATCCATGGTCAATTGATCTTCAATAAGACCCCCAAATCCACTGAACTTCAGCAGAATAGTATTTTCAATAAATGTGCATGGGAGAACTGGATATTAATAGCCAAAAGAATGAAAGAGGATCCCTACCTTTCACCCTATACACAAATTAATTCAAAATGGATTAAAAACCTAAATATAAGAGCCAGTACCATAAAATTCTTAGAAGAAAGCTAAGGGAAACATCTTCAAGATCTTGTAATAGGAGGGAGCTTCTTAAACTTTATACCAAAAGCAACAAACAGTTTAAAAAATTTGACAAATGTGAACTCTTTTAAATCAAAAGCTTCTGTGTCTCAAAGACCATTGTCAAAAAAGGTGAAGAGGCAACCAACTGAATGGGAGAAAATATATGGAAACCATATATTGGATAATAGTTTGATATCATGTATACATAAAAAAATCATACAACTCAACAACAAAAGAACAATCAATCCAATTATAAAATGCCTAAAGGATTTTAATAGACATGATATTTTTCCAAAGAGCAAATACATGTGGCTTAAAAGCACATGAAAAGATGGTCATTTCATTAGCCATAAGGGAAATGCAATTCAACTACAATAAGATATCATCTCAGACCTATAAGAATGGCTGCTATTAAACAAACAGACAACTACAAATGGGGAAATATTCACTACTGGTGGGAATGTTTAATGGTACAGCCACTGTGGAAGACAGTTTGGTGGTTCCTCAGAAAACTAAATATCAAGTTGTCTTACAATGCGGCAATGCCCAACCTCAGAATCCACCCAGAAATGATGAAAGCAGTGACATGAACAGACATTTGCACTCTGATGTTTATAGCAGCACTTTTCATAATTGCCAAAGATGGAAACAATCTGAGTGCACATCAACAGAAAAGTAGATAAAGAAAATATGGTATAGACATACAATGGCATATTATGCAGCAGTAAGATGAAATGAGGTCCCAAAGCATATGACAGACAACATGAAATTTAAGGACACAATGATGAGTAAAATAAGTCGGATACAAAAGGATAGATACTGTGTGATTTTACAACTTTGACTCTCATAAAGGTAATATCAAAGATTTACACCATAGAATATAGGGGACCTAGGTGTATACAGAAGCTAGCATCAGGGGAAATATTACCCAAAGAGGTTGAACTTAAATATAAGGAAATGCATAGAAGTGACTGTAGTTAATTAGTGGGGTTATAAGTGACATTGCCATTTGGAGGTGAATATGATTGAAGGGGGATGTATAGTGACATGTATCTCACAGACTAATTCTACAATTATAAATAAGTTATTGTATGAACTTCTTCAAAGGTTTGATCTGGTATAAAGAGTCAATAGTAGATGTGTATGGGGGAAATCAAGATGATATGTTATGGCCTATGGTTAGCAAGAAGACAGCAACAGTACCACAGCAATACCAGGGGTAAGTAATTGGGGGTGGAAGGAAAAGGGAATAGGAGAGGTTTGAGTTGATATTTGGTGAAGCTGTATTTATTGGTTCTTTGTCTCTTTGGACCAATGAAAATTGTCTAAAATTGAGAGTGCTGTTGATTGTACAATCAAGTGAGAACACTGTAAGACTTGGTTTGTTCATTTTGCACATTACCCATGATGCCCAATGATGGGACCAAAGGGTACAATGACCGAGAGCCAAAAGGTGAACTTAAATATATAAATATATATAT
>PVIY010050650.1:0-16088 GCA_004026745.1 Myrmecophaga tridactyla
GCCGGGCCAGGCCAAATCATCAGAATCAAAGTTGAGTTGCTAAAGCAATGGGCACAGCAAGTCAGTGAAACTTCCCAGTGTTTGTTCCCATACATGGTCTTGTTTAGTGAGTCCTTTTTTTTCATGGTTTACGGTTCTATTATTGCTGTCTTTTGTACTGTAAACCTGCACACACATTTGGAAGTAGCTGTGCTATTAATAAATATAATGTCATCGCAGCTGATAGCTTTAACAATTGTGACGCTGAAGGCATTAGAGCCCTGAGGCTGAGCCCCAACTGGAGAATTGTCTAAACTCCTCTATCAGTCAGGGGTTGGTCCCCAAACCAGAAATCACTCGAGGTCTTCCCAAGAGAAAATGCTGAAGGAGGGGAACCGGTGGTGCAGTGGTGGAGCCAAGAGGCCCCTGAGGGCTGGGAGGCCACCTGGAGAGTCACTGCAGCCGGAGAGGGGCACTGGGCCTGGCTGTGGGAAAGGGGAGGTGGAGGGGCCAGAGCCCAGAAGCAGGGGTTGCCCCAAGGGTGCTGAGTGCAGAGGAGAGGCTGCTACTGCCAGATGTGTGTGGAGGGAGGGGGAGGGAAAGAAGGAAGGACAAAGAGAGAGTATGAGGGTGAGACAGACAGAGACAGAAATGGAGAGACAGAGAGATGGTGGGGGAGGAGAGAGATACACATAGAGATAGAGAAAAGGGAGACACAAAGGGAGAGAGCAAGAGGGAGAGACAGGGATGGAAGAAGAGAGAAAAACAGAGAAAGGGGGAGAGAAAGAAACAAAGACAAAGACAGAGAGGTAGAGAGAGACAGAGAGAGATAGAGAGAGGAAGAGAGCCAGAGAGATAGCAAAACAGAGACATGGAGAAACAGAGAGAGACAGAGACAAATGGAGAGAGAGAGAGAGGAAAAGAGAAGAGAAGAGAAAATACCCTGTCTTCCTCTTTCTTCCACCAGACCTCCCATTAGCCAAATGTATCTGATAAACAGGGGTTCCAACAATACAGCGTGGGACAGGGCAAGGACAGGAGAGAAACGTGGCAGCTGAGCCCCCTTTCATCAGCCATGGAGACACAACCACAGATACCTGTATTTTCTTTGCTCCTGTGGCTCCACCCCTGAGTCTCTCTCAAGTACGGTTTCCTGTGTTTCCAGTTCCCTCTTCCCCACCAAGGCTGGTATTCTTTTCCAGGTGTCTCGTCAAGCAGGAGAGGCAGATGCACTGCATGGTCCATCAGTGAGGGGCCTCGTCTGCACCTCCATCAGAAACCCACCCTGGCTAGGTTAGGCAGAGCAGGAGTTTGTTAGTGGGGGTGGGCGGTTCTGGCCAGAGAGCCAGGCTTGAGGCAGCTCAGTAGGGAGGACCCCAGGGGCCAGCAGAGGTGCTCCCACAGAGCCGGCCCTCAGCAGCGGGTTTGCTGGTACAGGCACTGCACTCAACCCCTCGACCTCTGCTGCTGTTTCTTCTGGAAATGAGATGCCTCTGCCTTCGCCCTCCCAAGGCTGAGTTCCGAGCAGCCTGAGTCCCTCCATGGCTGCCTTCTGCTCTGGAGTTCCAGGACATTGAGTCGACCATGTGGAGCCCAACAGGTGGAAAAGGGGGATTTGGAAGTTGTCCTGGGGATGCAGGGACATTTAATGAGTTCCCCTAATGTAGTAAAAGTGTTCAGCAGTGCTAAAAATGGACACATTCTCTAAGTACACTGTATCACTAATTAAGTTAAACAAATTCAAATGCTAATATGGAGTCAGAGGCTTGCAGGTAGTGGAACGAGGGAGGCGAGAAAGGGCACTTTGGGTCAGGAAGGCAGCTTTCTGGGACTTCCGATCTCAACATGGAAGACATTTTTCTGTACTGGCCCCTGGAAGATGTTGCCAACTTCAAACAGACCTTGAGGGTTGTCACATCGACCCCTGAAACTTCCAGCTGCCCTAATCTGGAAGGAAGTCTGTGCATCTAGGAACCTTAGCTCTTTATAACTGGACTCAGGACGATTGTTTCATCTTCCCTCTGAGCTTTGAAGTTCCCGTTATTGCTTTTTTATTTTTTTAACATTGGCAGGCACCAGGAATCAAACCCAACTCTCCAGCATGGCCTGCAAGAATTCTGCCACTGAGCCACCATCACACCATCCCCGTTATTGCTTTTTAATTGCTATTTTAAAAGGTTCTACATGGGCCTAGAACTTGACAGTGTTCAGAGCCACTACTCTCCCTCTGTGTCCTTTCACCCTGTGTCACAGTAACAACCTGGAGGTGGGTTGGACAGGCAGGGACTTCATTTCTGCAGAAGAGGAGCCCAAGGCTCTGAGGGTTTGTACAGGTGGCTGCCGCAGAAACATGAGCCTGGCCTTTGACTTCTTCTTCTGTGGCCTTTCCACTCCCTCCGAGTTCTGTGAGGTTTGGGGATCCCAGAGTTGACACACAGTAGGTCTTCAACTAACCAACTAACGAGTGATCATTCCTCTTTGGGCCAGGGCGGTGCGTTTGGGGCCCCTTGAGGCTGGCTGAAGCAAAGGTACATGGAAGGCTTTCTGTCTGCTCCAAGCTGGTCTTTGAGCTCCCTGATGGAGCCTTATGTTTTTGTTCCAGCATCTTTCTGGGCACAGGGTAAGTGTTTGTTATGTGTTGGCTGACTGAGTACTGAACTCATTGGATGTTCTAAATAGTAACTTCCCTCAAAAGCTGGCATTCTTGGGACAGTGTCTTAGTTTGCCAGGGCTGCTAGGACAAATACCCCATGATCAGCTTAAACAACAAGCATTTATGGTCTCAGTTTTGAAGGCTGGAAGTTCAAAATGAAGTTGGTGAAGTCACGCTTTCTTTGTGTCAGCAGTGTTCTGGTGCTGGCATCCTCTGTCACATGGTGCTTTCCCTCTCCTCTATGGCTCCTTGTCTGACTGCATCCAAATGAATTTCCTCTCTTTAAAAAGCCTCCTGTCATACTTGATGAAGACCCAGCCTGACTCGATTTGGCCACACCTCTTTTTTTTATTTTCCCATTTCAAACCACTTTAATATGTATCATTCAGTGATACTAATTATCATCATAACATAGTGCTTCCAACACCACCATCCATTACCAAAATTTATCATCACCCCAATCAGAAACTCTGTACCCAATAAATAATAATTCCCCATTCCTCACTTCCCCCATCCCCTGGTAACCTCTAATTTCTTTTGTCTCTAAAATTTGCTCATAAGAGTGCAATAATATGATATTTGTCCTTATGTGCTTTGCTTATTTCACTCCAGCATGTTTTCAAGGTTCATCCATGTTGTAGCATGTATTAGAACCTCATTCCTTTTTATGGCTGAGTAATATTATATTCTATGTGTATGCAAAATTTTCTTTATCCATTCATCTGTTAATGGATACATGATTTGTTTTCAGCTTTTGGCTACTATGAATACTGCTGGTGCATAGGTATCTGTTTTGAGCCCCTGTTTTCAATTTCTTTGGGTCTATACCTAGGAGTGGAATTTCCAGTTCATATAATAATTCTATATTTAACTTTTTGAAGAATAACAAAACTGTTTTCCACAATGGCTGCAGCATTTTTCATTCCTACCAGAATGCGCAAGTGTTCCAATTTCTCCTCCTTGCCAACATTTGTTATTATGTTTAAGAATAATCATCCTAGTGAGTGTGAAGTGGTATATCATTGTGATTTCAATTCCCATTTCTCTAATGGATAATGATGTTGAGCGTCTCTTCACATGCCTATTGGGCATGCATATCTTCTTTGGAGAAATGTCTATTCAAATCCTTAGCCCATTAAGTTGGGTTGTTTGCTTTTTTTGTTGTTTCAGGAGTTCTTTATATCTTTTAGTTATTAAATTCTTATCTAAGATATGATTTGCAAACATTTTCTCCAATGTGTAGTTTTCCTCATTTTCTTAATAATGTCCTTTGATGTACAAAGTTTTAAATTTTCATGTATTTTTCTTTTTTATTTTTATTCGTGTTTTTGGGATCATATCTCGAGAATTCATTACCAAATATAAAAGATCATGAAAATTTCCTGTTTTTTTTTCCAGAGTTTTATAGTTTCAGCTCTTGTATTTAGGTCATTGAACCATCTTGAGTCAATTTTTGTATTTGGTTGAGATGGGAATGTAATTTCATTCGTGTACATGTGGATATCCCATTCAATTTCGCCACATCTTAAAAAACAATAACATCTTCTAAAAATCCTGTTTACAAATAGGCTCACACCCATAAGGAACATGGGTTAAATTCTGACATGTCTTTTGTGGGTATGTGATTCAGTCCCCAGCAGGCAGTGTCTCCTAGCT
Organism: Myrmecophaga tridactyla; assembly: GCA_004026745.1. Classification (NCBI taxonomy): domain Eukaryota; kingdom Metazoa; phylum Chordata; class Mammalia; order Pilosa; family Myrmecophagidae; genus Myrmecophaga; species Myrmecophaga tridactyla. The sequence goes on from PVIY010050650.1 coordinate 4,289, forward strand.
AAAACATGATTTAAAATCTAATTACGGGGTGCCTGGGTGGTTCAGTGGTAGAATGCTTGGCTTCCATGTGAAAGCCTGTGTTTGGTTCCCGGACCATGCACCCCACCCAAAAAAAAATCTACGAAAAATTCCTCATTACCTGCGACTTCAGAGCTTTCTATTTTCTGCTACCTGTAAGAAAAGTCCCTCATCTCCTGAGCGGAACCAGGTGCAAAGAGCTCCCAGAACTTTCTAGAAAGGCAGTGCAAGGCCTACACAATCCTTGATGCTTGTGGCCTGAGCTCCTTTGGCCTCATCATTGCTGATACCTAGGAAGCTGCTAAGGGAGGCATCAGGGATGCAGGGTAGGGTCAAGAGGAGGGGTGACATCAATTCAAATTCAAGTCCCTTCCAAAAAATATTTCCACTTTCCCATGGGGGGTTGTGCTTTTACCATGTGGCAGGTGGGTTGCTAGATGTTTGGCTTGAATGATCTCATTTGATGAGATAGGAAGTAATATTTTTATCTCTACTTTATATGAGTGTGCTAGTTTGAAACTGTTATGTACCCCAGAAAAGCCATTTTCTTTCAATTCTAATCCAACCTTGTGGGGCCAGAACTATTATTTAGGGTGGGAACTTTGATTAGATTGTTTCCATGGAGACTGATCCACTCAATTGTGGGTGTGACTAGATGGAGATGTGATTCTGCCCATTCAAGGTGGCATCTTGATTAGCTTACAGGAGTCCTCTGAAAGGAAACATTTTGGAGTTGCTTTAGAAGCAACATAGATGCAGACATTTGGATTTGCTTGGAGAGCTAACAGAGACCCTCGGATAGCCAATACAGAGAAAGCTGAGGCACAGATGTTTGGAGATATAGAAAGAGCTGAGAGAGCTGTTTGAACCCAGAAGCCAGGAGAGAAGAAATCTCTGGCCCTGGGAGATGCTAAGCTAAGAGATGAAGCCCAGAGTTTTGCCCCAGAGCAGCTAAGTGAGGGCTGACGGATGCTTAGAAAGGAAGTCACTGAAATCAGAAGCACAAAGCAATGAACTAAGAGCAAGGACCTCAAATGCCAGCCACCAGCCATGTGCCTTCCCAGCTGACAAAGAAATCCCAGATGCCATTTGGCCTTTTTTTTGGAGTCAAGATAGCTTTCTCTGGATGCCTTAGTTTGGGCAATTTTAAGACCTTAGAACTGTAAACTTATAACTTAATAAATCCCCTTTATAAAAGCCATTCCATTTCTAGTATATTGTATTCTGACAGTATTAGCAAACTAGAACACTGGGAAAATTGAGGCTTTGAGGTTAAGATCTGATCCAGGAAGTGGCAGAGTTTGTATTTTAACTCAGCTTTCTCATTCAGGCTTCTTGCTCCTGAAGCCCTTTTGCTGGCTTTATGCTAGGTACTTCTCTATACATTGTGTCTATGAGTCCTCACCTAGAACCATTAGCAGTGGTTCTTATTTTGCCCACCTCCCCCAGAAAGAAACTGAAGTGCTGACAGATTGGACTTTTGAGGTCACCCAGTAGTACATGGCAGAGTCCATATGACTCTAAAGGTCATAAAGGCGTACAACCTTATGCTGAAGATGCATACATTCCTGGCTCCCCATTCATCTCCCAAGTCTTTGGATTTGTGATTAAATAATTTGGATTTGTGATTAGAATTTAAATCAGAGTTGCACAGCATGATGTCCAAAGCTCAAGTTTAGGGGGCAAGTTTGCAGATGGTAACCTGAGCTCTTCAATACGCAGATGACTCCTCCATCACCCAGTGCAATGCATTGTGTCCCGTGGGGTGATGTAAACCAGCCCCACGCACAGGCAACAATGACTCTCCAACAGGAAGACCACATTCAATGGTCTTTTACCCCTTTATCCAGAGAAATTTGAATTGCATCCAGGTCTTGTTTATGGTCCGTGGAAGAGATGGGACACACATGAAAATCCCATGTACCTCTTATCAGGAAAGGATAGAGGGAGTGTGATTGAGCTACAAATGGTATAAATGATTTTGTGCTTCTGAAAATAATCCCCTGATGAAGAACACATCTCCAGTCTTCCAAGTGGGATAATTCAGAAATCTTCATTCTGCCTCACATGGCTTTTCGTCATACTCATGGCTGGGTTTCCTTTCCCCCCTCAAAGTCTGGAGGCAAACAGATGGACCTTGGGTCCTGACCTTGCACCATCTAGTCTGCAGGTCAAGATTTCTTAACAGCACTAATGACATTTGGGGCCAGATCATTTTTTGTTGTAGGAGTTGTCAAGTCAATTGTAGGCTGTTCAGCAGCATCCTCAACTCTACCCAGTAGATGCAGTAGCACTTCCCAGTATGATAACCAAAAATACCTCCAGATGCTGCCCATTATCCCCTAAGGAGCAAAATCACCACTAGCTGAAAACCACTGGCTTGGTACAATACAAAGCAGCCTGGGACAGTGTTTAGGAGGGACTTAGGTGAGGACAAGCCTCGAGCTTTTATGTTAGCACAGGGGACTCAGCTGACCAAGGAAGGCCTTATAAAATGACCGTGGCCTCGTCCCTTTAACCTTCTCTCTAGTCAACTTAACTGTCTTCTGCCAATAGACAATCTTCTGTGGGATTGTACGGTTTTCAGGGCTGTTTTTGTTGCTCCCACAATTCATAAACAGTTTGAGATGTTGGCCTTGGAGGCCTGGTTTGTGACTCGGGCTCCAGCTCTTCCTTAGTAAACGCACTACCTGTGAGTATCAGTTCTCGCACTTCTAGAGTGCAGATGACACCAGCTGCCTCACTGGGTCAGCGGGAATCATAGATGTGAAATGGTGCATGGTTTCCTAAGGTGTTGCCCTGGAGTAAGTAGGGTGTAAGCCTGGCCAAATGGGACTTAATGGTCAAACATAGCAGACTGACCCCAAGGGCCCTGTTTTCCTATAGATTCTGCCATCCGTCACATCCTCACCCAGTCATCCAGTCCGAGCAGCCAGATTCAGTGCATACAATCCATACACTTAATAGCTGGGAGAGAGGCTCAGAACCCTATTCATGGTGGAACCTCTAATTCTGTTTCCTCTTTTTAATATTTACATTTACATCATTTTGGGTTTTGACTTTTTTATTTCTTTGCTGAGGGCAGAGGCAAAATTTAGCCAGTGGCTAAACCATCCTGATTTCTTATTTCTCCATCTGCAAAAAAAGCAACTTGTCTGTATTAGTTAGGGTTCTCTAGAGAAACAGAATCAACAGGGAACACTTGCAGATATAAAATTTATAAAAGTGTCTCATGTGACTGCGGGAACTCAGAGTCCAAAATCCACAGGGCAGGCTGTGAAGCTAATGACTCTGATGGAGGGTCTGGACGAACTCCACAGGAGAGGCTCACCAGCTGAAGCAGGAAGAGAGCCTGTCTCTTCTGAATCCTCCTTAAAAGGCTTCCCATGATTAGATTAAGCATCACTCATTGCAGAAGACACTCCCCTTTGGCTGATTACAAATGGAATCAGCTGTGGATGCAGCCGATGTGATCATGATCTAATTCTATGACATGTCCTCACTACAACAGACAGGCCAGCACTTGCCCAACCAGACAAACAGGTACCATCACTTGGCCAAGTTGACACATGAACCTGACCATGACACTGTCCTACTTCATCTCCCATTTTACATTATTTGCTGCAGACTGCTACTCCAATGGGTGTGTGATTTTTCACTGTAAGACCAGCTGACTTCCTCACCTTGGAAAGGGGTTACCAGGGATAAAGTGCTCACCAGGGCCACCCTTCCTCCTCTGGCTTCAGGGTCGGGTGAGCTACACGCCCCCAGGTCCCACCCCAACAGCAACCATGGACTGTCTGACGTGAGAGCACCATGCAGGCTTTCTACTTGTCTTTTACATCTCTTGAGTTTGTTTTGTTATAAAAATAAAATACGCTCACTAGCGTTTTGGGAAAGAGATTTGAAGCTGGGAAAAAATCAAATATCTCTATCCAAATACAGCCACAGTTAGCCTTTCAGCATATTTCTTTATATTCCATTATTTATACAAACTTTTTTGGGTTGTTTCTCTTTGCGAGTTTTGAAATTAGGGCTAAAAATGAGCTCTGTGGGGCAGGGGGCATATGTTTATTTTAAGTGTCCACTTCCTGCCATTCATCTTTGAATGCCGCTCCCTACTCAGCTTGCTTGGGACAACCTGCTTGTGTCTGGCTTATGGTTAAGGTTTTAGGAGGTGTGTAACCTTGGTTGGGGAAAAGAGGTGGAATGTTTGAGGGAACGAAAGTCTGAATGTTGAAGTGTGTTCCCTTCCTTCTTGGCCCATGGATACAAACATTTACATTGGAGGTGATTTCAGACGTTCTCCCTTAGGCATCTGACAGGTGCACAATGTTTGTGTCCCTCGAATTGGCATCGTCTCCTCCCTCCTCCCCTGCTCCTACAGGCTGATTGCTCACAGCTCAGGCCTGAACTGGGAGTGGTCCTCCACCTCACCCAAGGGCACACTTCGTCTCAGGTGGCAACCCACAGTCAACGACAGGGGCCAGTCTTTATACAGCAAGATAAAGGCTGCCCATCCTGTCCGCCTCAAACTGGGCCATCTCTGAAGGGTCATCCTAGCTCAGGCTTCCTGGTAGTATCGGCGGAGTCCTTGGCTACTGCTGCATCACCCCTCCCCCTAGCCCATCCCCACCTTCACCTCCTGGGGTGTACCTCCTTGGGGCACACCCCCATCAACCTTCCATTTGCAATGCCCCATCTCAGAGTCAGTGTCTGGGAGACCCAGGTGAATACGGTCCCTCTTCCATTCTCTCCATCTGCATCCAACTCCCTCTTCAGTGATGGTTGCGAGATTCAGCCCTGGCCCAGGGAAGTTTCAAGGGAGGGCATATGACGTGGCCTGGCCTGTTGGAATCGTTCGGACTGCAGGATGGCAACGAGGGTCCCATGAAACTTTTGAGGGTATTTGCAGGAGCACCAGGGAGCAGGAAGTCTCTTGTTGAAAGGATATAGCCCTTAAGGCCAGGAGTGGCCAGCAGCCAGATTGTCTCCACAGGGCAAGTCCATTTTGATGTGGAAAATGGAGCAACAAAGAGCCACCCAGAGCCATCCAGGAGAAGTGGAAGACTGAATCCAGACAACATGATCCAAACCTGGTAGACCCAGAAGATTTTAGATTGTGAGCCAGAAAATCATGCCACTTCATCACTTCCATGTGACTGAGTCCTGATTCATTTATCCACTCAATAAAAATCCCTTTAGTTGTATTCTAGCAATGACAAACAATTAATGGTGATATTTCTCCAGTGACAGAAATCTCACTCCCTAAGGAGCATTTCATGAGATAGCTGTTATGGGGACAACCTCCCTGACACACACACAATAAGGACTGTATACACACTAAGTGCCAGACGCCTCAGCTGGGCTTGCGAGTCTGTGGGTGGCCAGGTTGGGGTAACCTGAGCTGGGCCTGTCTGTGCACCTCCACCTCTTGCTTTAGGTGGGCTGGGATGGCTCCACCTCAGGCCATGATGTGCAGGGGTATTTCACCCATGTGTCTCTCACCTCCTAGACCAGAGGGCTATCTAGGGCCTGCCCTTCTCATGGTGACTGCAGAAGAAAACATATGGTAAGAGAAAATCTGTGAGACCTCTTACACAGCACCCCATTCTGTTGGTCAAATCAAGTTGCATGGTGTGCTGGTTTGAAATTGTTATGCCCCCCAGAAAAGCCTTGTTGTTCTAATACTGACTCAGTATTGTAGGGGGGGACCCTTTGATTAGATTGTTTCCATAGAGATATAATTCACTCAGTTGTGGGTGTGTCCTTTTGATTAGATGGAGATGTGACTCCACCTATTCTAGGTAGGTCTTGATTTGTTTACTGGAGTCCTTTAAGAAAGGAAACATTTTGGAGAAAGCTCAGAACCTATAGAGACACAGATGTTTGGAAATGCACAACCCCCTGGAGATACTAGGAGCTGGGAAAGCCAGCAGAAGCTAGACAGCTGCTTCAGAGCTGAAAGAGACGCAGAGATTTGAAGCTGCTTGGAGTGCCATCAGGGAAAGAGATGCCTAGACACAGATGTTTGGAGATGCAGAGCCCAGCAGACATCACTGCGTGTCTTCCCACAGGATGTTAAGCAAACCAGAACCTAGAGTTGTGTCCTAGAGGAGCTACTTGAAGGTCCACAAACACTGGAAGCTGGAAGCAGCGGAACCAGGAACAAGGACCAGAACATGCCAGCCATGTGCCTTCCCATGTGATAGGCATTGGTATTCCTTGAGCTGAGGTATCATTCTCTGGATGTCTTAGTTTGAACATTTTTTTATGACCTTAAACTGTAAACTTGTAACTTAACAAATTCCCTTTTTAAAAGCCATACCATTTCTGTATACTGCATTGCAGCAGCATTAACAAACTAAAACACTCAGCCAAGACCAAAGTCAAGGGGGCCAGAGAAATAATCTGCCTCTTTCATGGGAGAAACTGCGAAGTTATATAGCAAAGAACAGGAATACAGAAGGGCTGAAGAAATGGAACCAACAGTGCAACTGGCACACTCATCCAGTGGTCTTGAGCCTGGCTTCTAGAAAGCCACCCTCTTTGAACATGTATGGATTCTACTTCTGTTTGGGGTTTCTCCTCAGTGGAACTTGGGGATCTCGCAACAGCTCTCTCCTTTCTGGGTTTTACTTTCCTCAAATGAGTTGCATGCAGGAGGGACTTGTCTGAGGAAGGGCCCTGGAAAGCCGGAGTTGCTACCTTTCTGATGCAAACCTCTGTCTCCTTCCGAGTTGTGCTGTGTATGTTGCTAAGTTTCAGAAAAGCTGATATTAATGGCAACATCTGAGGTTATTTGTGTACTTGCTCCCAAAACTACCCAGAGAGGCTGAGTGCATAAGGCTAATTTTGCACATTCCTTTGGTAGGAGGCTGTTCTGCTAATCAGATTGGACAGGTTACAATAGCCCCTCTAAGGCTTTGCTAGAGAGAGATTGATTTTCTCCGAGTGCAGTAGAATGCAGTCCTCCCATTAAACAAATTAGACTGCTCTGGCCAGGAAGGAATAGCGGTGTTCTGGTAAATGCTTAACAGCCAGCTCTCTGGGAGAAAATGTTCTGATTTGTAGGATTGGCCAATTTCTGAGGCACGAATCCTCCCACTATGGCTGATTTCAAGCTATTCAGATGACATCTGTCCAGGCAGCTGCCTTCCCCACATCCCTGCCAGTGCCCCTTTGCGATGGTGAGGGTAAAAGTGGGAAACTGCTCCTGAAGTTCCTAGGAGCAGAGGAGACAGCACCTGTGCCCTGCGTGGACCTCCTCAGAAGTTAAAGTCAGCGCCGAATCAATCAGGATGAATCTAGAGGGTGACAGAAAGAGCGTGCTCTGGTACAGTGTTGTTTGGAAGTTACTTTTTCCCCTGTAGTTACTACACACAAGGGATTTTTCTCAGTACCGAACAGGTATTAACACATTCACTCCTCACCACAACTCTGTGAAGTGATTATCTGGGAAAAACTGAGGCACAGATAGTTAAATGGCTTTCGTAGGTCACACAACTTGGGAAGGGGTGAGACCCCGATTTGAGGCCTGACGTTTTGGATCCAGAGCCCTGTTGGGATGTCATAATGTTTTACTGACGCCCACTCAGAAGGGGAGTTTAAGCTTAACACGGGTGCCTCCTGTTTGAGCAGGTACGGCTGGCTCCCTCCACAGGGCATCCTCCATTAGGCAAATGAAGCATCTGCTGCAAGGGCAGGAGTGCTAACCCCTTCCCTAGGGCTGAGTGTATGCCTGCCTTTCTGTGAGGTGCACGCCCCCGAGGCCCCGCCCCCAAGGTGCATGCACCCCAGGCCCCGCCCTCAAGGTATGCGCACCCGTGGCCCTGCCTGTGACATACGGACCCGAGGCCCTGCCAGTGCTGCGACCTGCACCTAAGGCCCCATCCACAGGACACATCCAGTGATAGGCAAGCCTATTTTCAGGAATTTTGCAAGCCATTGTTATTTTTTTTTAATTACAATTAAATATATCAAATTAAAAATAACGGGAATGACTATCCAAAACTCCTCACTTCCTAATTATTTTTCTCTGATCTCTATTCTTGGGGCTTTTTACACCCGTGGCATCTGCATGGGGGAGAGACCATATAATGGTTGCAGCTGTGTTTCTCCTCCCAGCTCCATGTTCCCTTCTGACATCTCGGGGACTTGAAGTCGGCTGTGGTAAGAATCCTTACGTCATGGAAATTAGCAAATACTGCAAAACAAAGGTGGGTTTACTGTTTTATTGTTGGGCTCCAGTAGGTGTCAGAGAAAATATTAGTAAAACAGGTGAAAGTTAAAAGTGTATCGCGTCCGTCATTGTTACTTATTGCATTGAGAATAAACCAAAGCTTAAGGAAACTTTTTTCTAAAATTTGAAATTATCCAATTTGGTGAAGTCCCTCATAAGCGACAGTCAAACATAGTTTTGTTTGTTTTACTTTTGTCTTATTTATTAGAATAAACAGAAATATTGACCAACATTCATAACAGAATCACCCTTATTTGTTGACTTGCAAACATGTTAGGTATAAATGCAAGACTTAGACAAAAAATCAATGAAATCAACTTCCGCTTTCAGCCAAGATGGAATAAAGTGATAAGACTTACCCTCTCAGCTGAAGCAACTACAAAACATGGATAGAATCTATGAAAAGTGGTTCTCAGGGCATTGGGCACCAGGATCACGGATCACCACAGTTTCTTGCTTGGGATAGCTTCAAGGCAGTGCCTCGGTTGGGGCGCAGGGCGGATAGAGCCTGGTGGATGCCCCCAGTTGAGGAGATGGAACTGAAGGCTGGAGGGCTAAGGTAGTCATTGTGTCAGAACAGAGTACCAGGCCCGAGGGAGCTGCTCAGAAGGAACATTCTGGAGATATGCAGAGAGTGTCCCTCCACTATTTGGCTGAGCGCTCATCAGCCCAAAAGCTAATACCTGTCTCTGTCAGATTAAATCCTGCAGGGTCAGGAATAAATAATTGTTACAGATCCGCACTGTGTCAGTGTGATACACATGATACACATGTAGCTTGATACTGGATGACCCCTTGCAGGTTGTAAAGGATGGTGGATCAGATTTGTGCATCAATAGAAATCCCTTTAAAACTCATTCATCTGCACAATGAAAGACTCAGACTTCATTTGTTCACAAGTGCGTCAGGGATACAACATCATCTGAAGGGGGGGAGATAGAATGCATGCAATACTTTGCCATGTTGTGACAGCTAATAGAAATCTTTCACATAGACATATACGAATGCATCCATATATATATATGAAAGATGTGGTGTCGATATACATGCAGGTAGGTGGAGCTGAGATTACTGTATCCTCTGGATTCAGGATCCTGGGCAAGCTGAGTAGGATTATTATTTCTTCACTGTAATTATTTTAATGCACTCATTGAAATTGCAAGGATGAATTCACTGTGCTAATCACCAGGCCAGATGACAAGACAAAGTGGACAAGAATGGACACAGCCACTTGATTGGGAATAGGGTCCCAGCACTGCAGCTATTGAGGATGGGAGGAGAAAGTTGGCCTTTCTTATTTTCCTGAATTGTCACCCTTTCCTGAATTGTTCAAAATTATGCTGATATGATGCCTCTAAATACCAGCCACCAAACTTACATCTAATGCCACATAGACACAGAATCAGTGTTCCTACATGGAGGAAATCCCCCTGCAACTGCTGCTCCTAAGACTACCTTTGGCTTGGTTCCATGTGTCATCTGCACCACATGCCTTTACAGGCATCATTGCACTTAACAGGGCTGGAAGCATTTCAGATGAAAATTAAGGCTCAAAGGTAAAGTTATTTTCCAAGATCTCCCAAAGTCTCTTAGTGATGTCTGTCTCATCCAAAGCTTTTGTTTTTAACTTCCAGGTTACATGATGGTCCTTAAGAAACGATAATCTAAACCATCATTATTTGAATAGTGCATTCCTATGTCATTACAGTTTACCATTGTCCTTGTCTGATTTAATTATTTACATACCTGAAACCACCCTGCTGTGAAGGAAGCTTTAATCCCACTGTACAGATGAGGACACTGAACTTCAGGCATGTTGTGTATCTTGCCCCTTTGGGGGCAACTGGGATATGGCAGAGCTGGGATGAAAACCCTGGTGTTTTCAGCCTACGTCCTAACCTCTTTCCACTATACCATAACGAGGAAAGCATGTTCTATTAAAGGTTGGACCTAGTGAGCAGAATGCTAACACACAAGGGTTGCCCTTGGCAGCAGTTGTAATAGGGTGTGTGAGTGTGTGTTTGCATACGTGCCCAAGCCTGTGTATGCCTGTGTGTGCATGCATGTGCACATGCCTGCATGTGTGTGCACATGTGTGTGGGGTGTGTGCACATGCATGTGTGTGTGTGTGTGTGTGTGTGTGTGTGTGTGTGTGTGTCTGATGTGTCCGGGAGATGTTTTTTCTAACTTTTTGCACATTCCACAGTGCTTGCTGCAAATGGCTGATAACTAAAGTGTTCTGGGGAGACTCTTGGACCTCATGCTGAGGTCCTTATATTTTCTCTCTGGGTCCTATTATTTTGTTTGGCAGCTGAGCACCTGGGTCTAGCTGAAGTTCCCCGGAGGCTTGACTGGAGATCTATTGTCAGGTAGATCTACTATCAGAATCAGATGATCTGTGTTGCAACAAATGATCACCCAGTATGGGCTGGATAACTTGAAGCAATTTCCTGAACCTCTCTGAGCCTCAGTTTTGCCATCTGTCAATTGGGAATCATTGACAGGGTTATCACGAGGTTTAAATGAGATGACCCAGTAGAGAAAGTATTTCGAGGAGTTACTGTTTTAGGAGTGCTACTTGCCAGTGCTTTTGCCTGGTCCCCTGCTCAGGACGAGCAGGCTTGGGGGCCAGAGAGAGCCCTCGGCACAGAGCCGCCTCCTGCGTGGGTTTGGGTGGGAGTGCTGAGTACGGAGGGGCGAGATATCTCTGGAAACCTCTTCCATGGCTAAGTTTTTACTCTCAGGTGAGAGGATAATGGGGGCTGAACTCAGAGCCGAGGGAACATCACTGAGCAGTTTCAAAAATTCTGCAGAGGGAAATCCTAGGAAATGACCGGACTTCCTACTGAGCTGGCAGGTATGATGAGCCTGGGGCCATTGTAATTTGGGGTTTTAATGTAAATGTGTCCCACCCATACTCCCCAGGGCTGCGGCTGCAGCACCCTGACTGCCCCACCACAAGGCTAGCTCATCTGAGGCCTCGCTCCCCACTCAGTCAGCCTGGGACAGGCAGCAGGCCTCCCCGCCCCCTGCTGTTAAACATTCCCGGCACCCGCCCTCCCTGCCCGCTTTCTCAATGCCACACATGGTGCCATGCTATTTAAGGAGTGAAAGTATTCAGTTAAAATGTATGTGGAGAATTTTGCAACTCTGAGGTGTTGAAAACCTTCACTAGGAAATCCCAACTATTTTAACTCAAGATTAATAAGGCTTTTAGGTGTTAAAAATGTACTACCATTTCAACATTTTAAATTTGAATTAGACTCACCACCTTACACAAACACATCACAGATATTTAGAATTTGCCAGGGAGTACTATGGTATTCTGGGATACCTGAATTCTGGTTATTTATTACCTGGGTGTCCTTGTGAAAGATGAGATAGACCTCTGAACCCTTAAAAGAGAGAGCTTGTGGGCACCTGTCCCTTAGTTCCCCCCCCCTTTTTTTTTTTTTTGGTGCATGATCTGGGACTCGAACCCCAGTCTCCCAGATGGCAGACTACCATTAAAGCAACTGGGCATCCTTCTCTCATTTTTTT
>PVIY010050651.1:0-16085 GCA_004026745.1 Myrmecophaga tridactyla
GTGAACAAGTATTTGATCCCAAAATAGGCATTGATCATGGTTTGAAATAGTCTCCAGCAAAAGAATCCTGGCAGATTCTTATCCAATATTTATACTAAATTGCAGTTTAGATGGCACCACTGTTGACTTGGGGTATAGAACTAATTGGATTTGAATTGAGCTTTGAAGAAATGATAGTACTCAGATAAACAAAGAAGCCAAATAAAAAATTTTCTAGGTTTTGAATAATAAGCAAAATTTACAGAGGCTGGAAGTTACCCAGTGTAAATGTGTAAAATAAGTTGAAAAGATGCATTTGGCTATAAAATAGAAAAGAATAACTGGGCTGGAAACATTTGCACCTTTAATAGGAAAAATAGAATACCAGGTTCAAGGACCCTCTGTGAAAGAGCAATCTTCTTAAAACCATGAATAACCTGCCGTAAATAAAGAGTTTTAGATGGACAGCATCTCTTCAGTTACTATATTCTTTTCTACCATAAATGTTTGTATTAAATAATTGCCCCAAAACTCTTGCTTTCCATTTTCCATTAAGCTATTATGATGATGGCTGTGATGTTTCTTGCATACATTCTTTGCATGGAGAAATATTTTCATTTTTATTATGTATACATCTATGCATAGACTTGCCAGATTACTTGGCAAGTATATATTTAACTTTCTAAGAAACTCTGAAATTGTCTGGACCATTTTATATACCCACAATATTGTATACAAGATAGAGCTGTCCGAATACTTACCCACAATAGCCCCAAACTGGAAACAACCTAAATATCCACTGATTAGTAAATGAATTCAAATAATGGTTTGTCTTATGCAGTGTAATACTACTCAGCAATAAAAAAAGGAACAAACTGCTGAGACCTGCAAGTGTGGATGAGTTACGAAAGCATTGTGCTGAATGAAAGAAGACATAGTAAAACTAGTACATTTATATGAAATTCTAGACAAAGAAAATCTAAGTGATAGAAACATATAGATGTTTGTCAGTGGTCAGATTGTAGAAAAGATAAGACTTTCTGCTAAGAGTAGGAGAGAATATTCAGGGCAATGAATGTTCTATATATGGTTTCTGTTAATGGTTACACAACTATACACATTTGTCAAAACCCACCGAACTGTGAACTTAAAATTGATTAATCCTATTGTTTAATCAGACCTGAAAGGACAGATTTTTTTAAAAAGTACATGTCATTTAGATCTGTCTCCGGGAGCCATATATAAAGACATCTTGTACTTTTTCTTTGTTGTTGTTGTCACTGCCCTTAGCAGAGTTTACATTGAAATTTTGTTTTGGAGGCTATCAGTTTACCACCAACTGCTCTATTAATTTTATTAATTTGATGTGATCTTGGGCAACTAACTTCTTTTGAAGCCCTTATTTTCACTAAATGGTAAACTGAAACAATGGAATTCTGTTATGGCTAAGTCCCCTCGGACCTGAACACTCTACTGTCAAAAAGCACACTGAGGACAGAGCCAATATTTTCCTTAACAAATTTGGCTACTTTGTCAATAAAAAAAGCATACACCCAAGTGGGTGAGGTCCTTCTGATTAGAGGCTCATTGTGTACTTGTGTGTTGGCTTGTTGCTTTTGTTGTTTCTTTGAGTTATACTGCTTTCACATTGTCGAAGTTTTCTTTATGGGTATTATCAAAATGAATAATATGGGGTAAATGTTAACAGTCTAAAACGGAGAGTGACCCCGACTTGATATGACAAAATGTATTTACGTTATAAGACTCTCCTTACAGAGCTTTCCTTTCCCTTTTTTTTTTCCTAATTATTAGAGAGGCTGTAGGTTTGTAATTGAGAAGTTAGGATTTAACTATTGATTATAATTAATGAATCATTATATAAATATTTTTTTTACCTTCTCTATATTAGAATAGCCAGAGGGAAATACATGAAATTACTGAACTGCAATCCAACTGCTTTGATCTTTGATAATGATTGTATAACTATATAGCTTTTATGGTAAAATCGTTGTGACTGGCCCTCATTTGTGCCCCCAATCCTGTTTTTCAAATTTAGAGTCTTATGATCACAGAAAGCAGCTCCTCACGTTTATTAATGAAGGAACTTGAGTCAGCCCAGAGCTAATCCACCTGAAGCCCTAAACTTGCTAGGAGTAGGAGCTAACCAAAATTGGCCCGCCTGACATGTGCAGTACTTAAAATTTAACCTATAAGTGAGCTATACCTCATTATAATATCAAAAACCAAGCCCATCATCATATGAAGACCACCGTTTTCTAACATAAGCTCTGTGGCAGAGCATGTGATCCATCTGCACATGCTCAATAATTAGATCGCCCCTAACCTCGGCGTCATGAGCCGTTGTACTCATTCCCTTCAGAATTACTGCAATTCCTGGAGACAGGTTTTTAGGCCAATAGGCCATCTGATCTTCTGTTTGCTAATAAACTTTTTATTAAAAAAATAAACTGTTTTATAAGAAAAAAAAACCTGTTTGCTAATAAACCTTTTCTCTCTGTGAAGGCTTGGTATGTCTCAAGAATTGATCATTTGAGCACATTGGGCAGAGAACCCACCGCCTTTGATTGAGCTTTTGATTGCTATCAGGTTTACAGAAAAATCATGCTGAAAATCCAGAGTTTCCATATAACCCCTTCTCCCACAGTTTTTCCTATTAACAGTTTTGCATTAGTGTGGTAATTTTTCTACAATTGATGAAATTGATGAAACAATATTATTATAATTATCTAATAACTATAGCCAATAACTTACTATTCACTGTATTATTAATAGTCCAAAGACAATTGTTTGTGTTATATGGTCCTGTGATTTTTAAAAAAATGTTTATTCTAGTAACATACATAAAACTCCCCACTTCCTCAAACCACATTCAGGTACCATAGCTAATGGGTACAGAGTTTCTGTGAGTGGTGATGGAGATATCTCAGTGGTAGATGATGGTGATGGCAGCACAAGCTGCGGATGTAGTTGGTGCCACTGCATTGCACACCACCTTTCCTTTTGAGAGGCAGGTGTTCCCCTATTTAGTTGTTGGCAGCAGCTGCCTCTGGCTTGATCCCAGGTGCAGAAGAGACATGATGACTAGCTCTGACAACATATCCATTTCTTTGGGAAGGATCACTTAGGAAGTGCCTTTAATCATTGATGAGTACGTTTCATTTGCTGTTTGCTGCAAATAGTTTCACTGCTGGATTTGACAGTTTTCCGACATTCGGCAAACAGCTGCAATAATAGACTTGACAATGTCATTTACAAATGAGGCACACACAGTGCAAGCAAAGCTATTGATATATGCTAAATAATATGATAATGGAATGACAAGTGGTAAGGAAAGCAAGATAGAAATGATATTGTCTCAGCCTGTAGGAGAGTTGGTTTCCTAGACAGAGGAAAGAAATTGCTAAAAGACATCACTTTCAATCCATAAAAGCCATCCTCACCAATTCTTCTGGAATGATGGCTCTGGAGAACGCTGGGCACTTCACCGCTTCCTATTACTGCCAAAACCCATTCCCACTGCTGACTACCAGTCTTCCACATTGTATATCTTCTCTCCAGACCATAAACCCTTTAAAAAGTGAGTCTGTCATATCTCCAGCCCCAATGTTTAGCACAGTGTTTTATACATGTCATATGATCAATACACTTCTGATCATGTTGCTTCCTTTCTGATTCATGCTTTTTTTGTTCAATAAACATTTGTAACAAATGATAGGCACACATATAAATGTCTTAAAAGCAATACACATGTGTGCATATGTGTGTGTGTGTGTGTTTGAACTACTTTGAGACTTAAATGAATCACAATGTAGCTTCTGGAGTCTGAGATTTGATGCACATACTTTTTTGCTTGAAATAAGTGAATGTGAAAAAAAGATGTCAAAATGAGTTGAATTCCCAGACTGTGCACACATCCCAAAAAAGAAATAAGTTGAACTCATCAGGCCTAAAGAATCAAGCATTATCACTGAGACATTTTAAGTTGAAAACATTGAAGGGTTGACATCTTTTTTCTATTATTATAAAACTCATGTTATTTTTTTCCTTTCTGTATTTGCATCTTCTACTTCCTATGATAATTTTGAACTTTGAGTTGTGCTAAACGTAGTATTTGATAAAATAGGTTTATATTAACAATGGTAACCTGCACCTTATTTTGAAAACTACACTTCCAGAATCTCTTTCATATAGCAATATTAATACCTTCTGACTTTCTAATTCCACTCCTGGAAGCTCATTACAAAGATATGCATCCATTTAAAAAAAGTTCATATATAAGAGAGCGACAGAGTAATTACACAGCATATTTTGCTGCTGAAATAGAAAATAGCTAAATATCAAAAAATCATGATGATTTAGTAAATAATGATATGTCAATATGTAAAACCTTTAAACATTTTGAAGACCACCCTTTTGTGCTGTTAGTTTAGTAATTGTATAAAACCTTCCAGACTGAAGTATTTTGTACAGCATACTTCCAATTTTGCCTTGCTGTTGCAAAACAGTATAATGGTATAATAGTATACAATGGTATAATGTACCATTATACATTTCTATCATCATGAATTCTTAAAGACACTTTACTGAGTGCTTATTTTGTACCACTAACTTACTGAATATTTAAAGTAACTATGAGGTGGGTATATTGTTCCCCTTTTATTGAAAAGAAAATTGAGGCATTGAGAATCAAGAAGCCTGGGAAATGAACTCACTCCATTTGAATACATTTCCCTCAACCTTAATCTCTACACTATCATCTCATTGTACTTGAAAATACTTTTTAGATGCTGCCTCAACTGATGAATTAAATGAGATGGGATCAAAATATAAATACATATTTGTCTTACAAAAGTGTGGATAACATCTAGAGCACGGTAGTCAGTATGAAACAAAATGGCCCTAAATGCTGTATACTCCGTGCTTATATAAGAACATATATGAGTGAGAAATTAAACTAGCTTATCTGCAAAAAGTAACCTATTTCATAGAATTGCAGCGAAATGATTTTTCTCCTTTATTCAAATTGTTCTTGATACATTTTATCATCTTTTCAGTAAAAAAAAAAAAAATCAAACATTGAATCTCTCAGACCCAATTGGCAGGAATTTTTAGCAGGAAAATGTGTGCATGCCTTTGAAATTCTAAGTAGATGATTTCTGACTTCCACATAAGTAAGAAAACAATTCTTCTCACATGCTTTAGGAGTATATATTTTTTTTAACCTTCTAATGCCTTTTCTAAATACTTAAAAGTAAGAGCAGTGAATAGGTCACGGTCAAGTATAGGGACATATCCACCTTATTTATTTCATTAGGACATCCTAGAGCTACATGGAAGCTGGAGCACAGTAAAAGTTAAATAAACATGTATAGAGCTAATTTAATTAATTACAGAGCAAGTGAAACATTGTCTTCAAGTAAAATTCTCCAGACATCCAAGCAAAATGCCCAAGGTCACATGGGATGTTTATGACAAGGAGCTCTGGCTCTAGACTCTAGGTCATGTGGCCCCAGCTCTGGCCCCAGAGGAGAGACTGTCCATCAAATGAGGACATGGAAAGGCAGTGAGAAAAAGGAGTGTGAGTGCTGCCTAGGAGCAGCTCAGCAACTATTCATCTTTCTGTTCCAAAGCTCCATGTCCCTGATCTGCATACATTGTTATGATAGGTAAAGTGGAGATGCTCCTGAGCTAAGAAGAGAAGCAAGTGGGGATTTTTAACCAAAGACTGGAGTAAATTTGGGAGAAGGCACAGGGAATAGCTGTCATGTCCGAGGAACACTGCAGAAGAAGGAAGGCTGTCAAAACTCAGCCGTCAACTTCCAGTAGAAGGCGCACTGTCTACTGCAACAGTGTACTCTTCTCTAACCACAGGCTGGGACAAATTGCTTACCCTTAAAATGTGCTTTCACTTAGTAAGGAGCTCCGTCTATAGAACATGCTGGTAATAATACTGCCATTATTTGTGGGAAGATTGAGCCTCCCTCTGTGTAACACTAAAGCTCTTTGAAATTATTAAGCACAGCATGAATGGTAAGAAATATTAATTAAAATGACAGTGGTTATAAGGGAAGTCAGCATTTAAAGGTAGAAGGAAAAGACCATGATTATAAACTATTATCATCTAGTGAGTATTTTATACCCTCCATTGTCATGAACTGTAGTACAATTCCAGAGTAATAAAAATTTTAAATGAAGGACTAAAAAAGTTGAGCGCATGAATCTTCCTGGCTCTGTTTTAGAAGACTAAAGATGTAGACCAAGATTGGGAGATGAGGAGATGGGTTCCCAAGCTCAAGCTTTCCACCTAGTCATTCATTTTACAGATATTTTTTAAGTAGCAGCTGTGACTCTGGTATTTTTTTACCTGCCAGAGTCACAGTAATCAACACGGTAGACCCATCTTTGCCTTCAGAGGCCTGTACCACTCGATAGAGAACTGAAGTCTAATTAATTTCACTTTGTTGGTCCTCAGTTTCTTCCCCCATCATATGGAAACAATTTTTTTTTCTCTAACCATCCATGGTAGATTGAATTAGGTACCCCAACAAATGTATGTTCTTAGTTTTCATCCACATTCTTGTGGGTATGAACTCATTTATAAACAGGAATCTTTGAAGATGAATTACTAGTTAAGGTGTGGCCCAACTGGGTGAGTGGTCCCAAATCCGTATTACCAAAGTTCACTATAAACAGAAGAAAATTGCAAGTAGTGAGCCAAGGAAGACCACAGAATGAAACCAGCAATCAGCAGCAACCAGAAAAACAAACAGAAGAAGGAGAATGTCGTGTCATGGGAAGGTGAGATGCATGCTAATGAATCCCCAAATTGCGGAAAAACAGCACCAGAATGCCACAAATTTGGGGAAGAAGTATAGCTTGCCAACCTTGGATTTTGGACTTCTAATCTCCAAAATCATGGGACAGTAAATGCTATTGTTCAAGCCAACCCTCTGTGTGGTATTTGTAATAGCAGCCTGACAAGCTGAGATACCGTTTTTTGGTAATAGTATGAGGCTCGATAGAAGTAACAAATGCAATGCATGCTTAAAAACTAGTAAAACATACAAATAAAAGTAATCACTGTCACTTGGAAAAACTGATATATACAATCAACAATTTTGGCATGGATGAATATCAGGGACTTGGCACAATTCTTCCTTTACTGGGTACTCTAGTCCAGGAAAGTACAATCATGAGTTTTAGTAGTCTCTCTCTTATTCTCTTTGTGTTTTGAAAAATAGTTTTCTTCTTTGTTCTCCAGCAATAAAATTCAAAACAGGGCCAGGAACCAAAGTAAATTAGACAGCAGACCACTGCTCCAAGTAAACAAATAGACAAAACAAATGACTGATTGGATTCAAATATGAAAAGACTAGATCTATTAATATTTGATCAAGTCATGTATATATTCTTTTCTGTTTGGGATTTCAAAGAATCATGTCCTCAGAGAGAGGTATATGTGAGAGAGAATCTTTAGAAAAGCTATATTGTATTTGTTGACAACAGAACCACAATGAATTATTAAGGGGAAGTTTGGAATAATTATTAATCAATGAGTTTATTTTTAAGAACAATAATTTCTCATTTCTTCATCTTATGCCTTGGGGTGTCACCAAGAAAGTGGGCATTCTAGAGGCCACCATATATAGCAATATGCTAGCATTATGTTGAGGATGTGATTTACAGTTTGTACTGCACTATTAGCCTTTTTATTTTCTTTTCAATTTAATTTAATTTAATATTTTTTCTATGCTTTTTTGGCGGGGTCACATTTCTTTCTTTTTCCATGTGAGTATCCCATTATTGCAGCACCATTTATTGAATTTTTTGTTGTTGCTTGGTTTTTGTTCATTGCTTTTGTTTGTTTGTTTTGGGAAGTGCATGGGCCGGGAATCAAACAGAGGTCTCCATCATGGCAGGCTAGAATTTTACCACTAAACTACCCTCACACCTGCTCTGTGTCTTTTTTTAAATGATCCATTGATATGTTTCCATGAGACATAGGAAGAAACTGAGGACCAATGAGGTGAAATTAATTGGATTTTACTTCTTTGTCTAGTCATGTAGGCCCTCTGGAGGCAGGGACAGTCTAGCTTGTTGATTTTTGTGTTTCCAGCAAGTAATAAAGTACATAGAACACAGCTGCTATTTAATAAATAACTGTGCAGTAAATGACTGGGTGGACGGTTTGAGCTTGAGTACCCACCTCCTCATCTCTTCATCTTTGTCTATAGCTTCTGTCATCTGTGTCACAGAACCAGGAAGATTCTTACCATATTTGTTGAGTAATTTGAAATGAAAAACTTTCTGATGATTATATTGCATATAATAGATAACAAAAAAAAAAAATTGAGGCCACAAAGCAAGGTATGAATGTGGCATATTTCTTATTCTACCCCTAAGAACTCCTCCACATTAATATTAAGTCCTGCCAGAAATGCTTACATTAAAGAATGCTATTTATGCATGCAATACATATGTATAAATAGCTAGCAGAGCAATAGTGGTAATCCCACATTAGCCTCCCATTAGTTTTACATTTCAATTTTAGAGCAAATGGCAGGCATTTAGGAATTGCAATCCACACAAATATGAATGTGAAGATTACCACGTAAAACCATAATTACATGACTTAAGAAATATCTTCACCCTGCATATATGGAAATTATGGGATGCATCATGTGATTATCAGTTTATCATCTGGACTTGCAGTCTATCTTTTTATGTTCTCTCATTCTCCAGGTAAAATGGAATTAGACAAAGGGGAAGCTAGCAGAGGCGGAATTGTGTGCTGTCAAAACAGAGAAAGAACAGGTATTCAAAGATCATAAAATTTTAAAGTATTCGGAATTCATTCAGTTATTATTTCTAACTTTCCCCAGCTAGCAATGAATGGAATAAAAAAGCACCTGAACATATTAAAGCAATATACATTAAATTTATCTTCTTTTTCAAACAAATAAGCCATCACACACACACACACACACACACACACACACACACACACACAGAGCTTTTTCCATACCAGGCATCATAAAATATTTGCATCATACTGCATTCCTTAGCATTATGAAATGGCCATGATTATGAAAAAATAGCTGTATGTTTATTCCAGACATTCAAATTTAAATCTTTAATCTGAGTGCTGATAGATTACAAAGTAGAAAAGCAACAAGATATTTTACCACTAAAAATTATCTTTTGAGGATTGGAGATTGTTTTAGTTGAGGACAGGGCACCTTTGGAATAAAGATCATGAGAGCGTTTCAATTGCCCATCAGATATGAATGCATATCATATGTTAGCTCCTGTACTTAATTGTTTTAAATAATACCATCTCACTGATTCCAAACCACAATTTCTTCATTTATATGATCTTTAGAGAGGCTGTGAGACTTCCTGCAAATTTCCCAAAATAAAGCATAGCAGGTGTTAAAACACTGCTACAAAATAGTCACAGCCTTACAGTAAGTATTTCAAAATCCACAATACATTGAAAGTTGGATGGAAACAGGGACAGCAGGCTGCCTTACCTTGAGCAAAATGTGACTGAGGGTATAACAATCCTGTGGTCCGGCTATCTAAACTAAGGCTTAAGGATGAGCTCTTCTAAGACCTGGGATTGAATCATCAAGTCAGAAAAGATCTCAGGCAGCATATGTCCAAGTAAATAATAGCTTGATGGTTCTTTATTTGAAAAGGATTCTTCCTCTTAGACTGTGTTAGTTGGTTCTTGACTTTCAGGTTAAAAACAGAATCCAAACCTAAATTTCTTATTATTAAAATGAAAGAACACTTATTAGATTTATCAGAACAGTGCATTGGCAGTGGCAAACAAGTGAGAAGAGAGTAGTGTTTTATAGCAAAGAACAATATAGTAACATAGCATCATGATCAAAAGTAAGCATTTTGAAGTCACATGGGCCTGCCTTCATATGTTGTTAATGACTCACAAGACCTTGGATAAATTATTCGCTTGGTGCCTTGGTATAGTCCTATATAAATCAGATATAAATACCTAATTCATCAGGAGGCATAGGGAGCTTAATGTACCTATAGAACTTAACACAGAATCACATACAAAGGGCCAAACTTTTGTTATAATTGAAGGAAATCATTGTAGCTGAAATACTATATGCACATAGTGCTCAGTACATTTCCAGGAGGCATGTCTGAGTCTGCAAACATCTATCACCTTTCACAGTTAAATGGCCCCACACCATCCATCCACACAGTGGTATCCACGGCTGCAGCTGGCTGAATGATGTATAGATGTCATCATCTTCCTCCACCTCTATCTTCTCTTGACTTCCCTAGTTTTGAGGAGATGACTGCCATGTAAGATGGCCCCTTCTATGTACCTATTGGTGGATTTGTGTTTGCTCCTCCGGTTTCTCAGAAGTGTTGAATTCTACTACCAATTGAATAAGAAAAAGCAGGGATGATTTGGGATGGCTGCAGCTTGACTTCAATATTGAAAAATTCCAAAAAGGGAACTGGATAAAGAAGGCAGATGGAGCAAAATCAGGTGATTATGTCTAAACCTCACCAAAAATTCCAGGAATTGCAAATGTAAAAAAGAGAGAATGTCATAAAATCTATGGAAAATAAGACTGCATGTCAACAGCAGATGAGAATACTTTATAAATAGCAGAAAGACAATCAAAATAGAGGACAGCCGGGTGAGGACTGCTGTGAAGGGTATGATTTGACCAACAGGTGTTTCAATTTCACTGATAAGAGATACCTTGGGCAGGCGGAGCACTGGGGCAATTATTTTTGCATGTTATGTTGATCCGCATTATTTTCATGGCTGGGATGGTCACTAGATGGTATCTTGTCCTTCTTAATTTGTGCCAAACAGGCTGGAATAGTGAGTGTAGGTGCTTGGGACAGATTGGAGGAGCAGTGTTCCAGAAAAGGAGTGAAAGTTTAGTGCAATGGAAAATGTTCAAACCCAGAGGATAAGGTAATGGTGCTTTCCTACTGGCGGTAGACTTCCTTCCATAGAGTCCATAAGGCTCATTTATGATATACGGAAAATGCACCTGCAGAGAAGCTAACAAGGAGCCTCAAACACCAACAGGAGTCCAACACAAATCACCAAATATTTAAGAAAGAGAAATGCCAATAAAAAAGATAAATCAAAAAATAAAAAAAAGATAAATCAACTCACCAAAAAAGCAAAACAAGCATATGAGCAAATGATTGTGATCAAAACAAAGAAGATTTTCCTATTGTATAATTAATATTTCCAGATTAATAATGGTAAGATAACTACATCCCAGAAACAAAAATTGTTTTGGAAAAAAAATCAATTGAATCTCTTGGAAATGAAATGTACTTTGGGGAAAAAAAAGGGCAGAATGAACACAGCTGAAAAGTCATAAGCAAACAAGGGCTTCTGCCAGGGAGTAGTACAAAAAGTTATAGAAGTGCAATATGAAAAATACACAAGGAGATTCACCTCTTAGTTAGCACTGACAGAAGGAGAGAAGGGTACATCTTTAGGGTAGACTGGGATATGGGAAAATATATAGCTCACTGTTTCAGGGTTTTAACACAGCAGAAGTTTATTTCTTGCTCAAACGTTGCAGGGCATGTGGTGTTCTGGCTGACAAAGGAGGAGGGTTCTCTGCATGGTCATTGTGAGGCCCAGGCTGACCAGTGCTGCTTTACACAAGCTCTCCCTCTGCATTCTCTCCCCCATCATCCCAGACGAGGAAGAAGTACACACCACGGGGTGCAGCTGGGTGCAGGTGGGTGCATTTGCTGAGGTCAAAACAGGGTGCATGTTTTGAAACTTGCATTCTACTCAGAGAGCCTATACATACATCCACACTCACTGGGAGAAAGATTGGAAATGAATCCAGCTGAGGGCCAGCTAGTGGCCTCCACCACAGAGGGGAAGATAAGAGCCAAGAAGCTATAGTATAATATTTTCCATTGTGAAAACAAAACCAAAAAACAAAATGTCTTCCTACTGAAAATACTCATTGAGCAGATTTAATAAAAGTTTTAAAAAGTTAAAAAAGTTTATTAAAAATTAAAAGATGCATATGGAGATGAAATTTCAAACTAGGTCAAAATACTTAATGCTAAAAATAATGAAACACTTTCCGTAAAGTTCTGCAGGAAAATGCTTTGAAACTAAAATTGTAAACCCAGGCAAAATAGGATTCATATAGTGCAAAAGCCTTAATATATTTCTCGGTAGAACAAATACTTGGAAACATTACTGTTTACATACTTTTTCTGGATTAACTATTAGCAGATATAGTCCAGAAAATTGACTATCCAGGATAAAAAGATAAAATAAACTATAAATCAAATTTTTAAAAATAAAATATTATGATACTAATGACACAAATATGAACACTCACATGGAATTTGATGACAATGTAATTGACTCAGAGAGGTAAGCTTCTCACAAGAAAATTGCACGTAAATATTTTATGCATATATAATGATATTAAAAAATTATACTGGTGCCTCATCATCTTGCCTGGCCTAGTCATGAGCCCTGCTTTTGAACTAGCAGTACAGGTACCTCCTTATATATGGTCTGGATGATAAGAGCTGCCCTCAGCTTCCCCAAAAGGGCCTTGCCCCTTTTGTCCTTCTGGATACATCATTAAAGGCAGATTCCTCTAGATCAGATGAGAAGCAAAGCCCAGAACACGTATGGATATTCTTCTCCTCCAGTCCCTCTACTCTCCCCACCAACAGCCTAGGTTAGATAAGCCCCAGGACCTTGGATCTAATGCCCTCATTCTACCCCTTCCCACCAAGCCACTGACTCTAATGAAGCTGTCCTTTCATGCATTCTCAGCTGACTGGCTATCTCTCTTTGCATCTCTTCACCAAAATAGCTTCCATATAACACCCAAAACAAAAGGGTATAGTTTTAACATTAAAAATGGGACCTCTATTGGCATAAAGTAGGATATAAATTCTGCTAGTAGTTGAGAAAAGAAGAAAGATAAAGTAGGATCTTAGAAGAGTAAGAAAGGTAACGGAGGTAAGAGCTATGGTGCATCTACATCAAATGAGAGAAAAAGGTCTTACAGACAAAATCTGAGACTCACGGTTTTTCAGAATGAGGGTCTCAGATGTGGGGAACACATTGATGGAACCAAGCCAGACCCTCTCCTAAGTTTTTCTGTGCTTCCGATGAATCTTTTGTAGAAGAAATAAAGCCATTAGAACATTAGTGTGTTTTATGGTTGGAAGTTGGAGAGTTCTAAAGTACAAATGGTGTACTCTGCTATTTATAGTAAACAAAGGGTGTTTAAATATAACATAAGACACGTATACAGTTTAGCACAGTATCTGGCATATGATTGAGTAAACATGAATTAGATAACAGACATTCATTTTTTTTTTAATTCTTTCATTTTTCACCTGTAAGAAGCTTTATGATTCTCTAGTTACAGATATCTCATTCTGGGATGCTGGTATGCCACAAAATCTTTAAACTGGTAATTAGAGATATAAGTAGAATCGACTTTTATTCTGAACATATTAGCATTCAAATTTATGACTATTTACAAGTGACTCTTAAGAACTATAATAGTACTTTCCAATGAAGCTCACAACGAATTAAGATAATCTATGTGCATCAGACTAGTAGTAACAAGACTACTACATATAATAGTTGTGCCATTTTGAGGGTATTATGTACCCCAGAAAAGCCATGTTTTAATCTTGAACCAGTCTTGTGGGGTAAGACCTATTGTTTAGGGTGGAAAACTTGGATTGGATTGTTTCCATGGAGATGTGACACACCCAGTTGCTGGTGTGACCTTTGATTAGATGGAGATAAGACTCTGTCTATTCAAGGTCTTGATGAGCTTACTGGGATTTTTAAGAGGGCCCATAGAAAGGGAAAGAGCACCAAGCTAACATGGATACTTGGAGAGACGTTGCTTCAGAGCAGAAAATGATGCTTGGAGATGCAGAAAGAAAACACTCCCAGGGAAGCAGTTCGAAACCAGAAGCCAAAGGACCAGAAAGGTCAGCCATGTGCCTTCCCACTTTGGCTTTTCTTGAATAAAGGTATCTTTGTTTGGATGCCTTAGTTGGACATTTTTTACGTCCTTAGAACTGTAAACTCGTAACTTAATAAATTCCCTTTTTAAAAGCCATTCAATTTCTGAAATATTGCATTCCAGCAGCACTTAACAAACCAAACAATAGGAGAGGAATCAAATGGCCAAACCACTCTGCTTTAAAAATGATGAGAATTTTTCAGAAAACAGGTCAGAAAAAGAGAGCAGGGTACAGAGGGAGAAGAAAGTAGAAAATGTTTGTTCAAGCAAAGTAGACAATTTGCCAAGAACTCTAACAACAATATCTGATATTCAATGTGACAGTCTTTGTGTTATGGTGATATAAATCCCTACTTTTCAAAGACTTCCATGTAGCCTGCTATGCACAAAATCCATCCGTGACTTTATTTGTTGGCTAGATAATATAAAATACACAGGTAGGGCAGCAAGGCACACAAGA
Organism: Myrmecophaga tridactyla; assembly: GCA_004026745.1. NCBI lineage: Eukaryota > Metazoa > Chordata > Mammalia > Pilosa > Myrmecophagidae > Myrmecophaga > Myrmecophaga tridactyla. The sequence continues at coordinate 14,512 of PVIY010050651.1, forward strand.
AGAATAGCTCACAAGGAATGGCAAAAGTATCTAAAGTCTCACTCGTTATCATAAAATTATACATTTAAGACAGAAGCAGCCATTAGAAAACAAACATCCTAGAAACAGATGCAAAATATTGGAGATGAAAGAATTCTACAACATCTCTATGTAAAATATTGAAAAGCTGGACCTATCTGCTCTAGATACCAAGGGCAAGCTTTTCAGAACTCTTCCTTGATTTATTGAATTAGCCATCTGGCATACATTTTCATTTTTGTCATGTACAATGTAAGGCTGATGTGCAAAAGGGATAGAGTTACTAGGTCAATGAAGAAGGCTTGTAACTACTAATTATTTGCATTCCAACCGATTATTTTCTTGAACTCAGCAAATTATTAATGTTCCACTTACATTCCTCAAAAAATGCCAACATGCTGTTATAAAACAAATAAGATTCAAAAAGTGGATTAATGCTTTGCTCTCACCTAGTCCAGGTGGTGATAGTAAAATGGAACATTGTGACAAGATTATTAAATTCTTTCATTTAATCATCTCTTTAAAATTAAGATGCTGGTAAGTTAGAAAATTATCAAATCCTCTTTCTCTTTCATTTTGCCCTAACGCCATACATTTTCTCCAAGCAGTAAATTAGGAGAAGAAAGAACATTTTTTTCTGGTAAAAAGATGATGAGAGAGAATTTTTAAAATAAGTGCCTGAGGTAATGTTCTATGGAGGAAGGAATATTTAACCAAGAGGTAGAGATTTCAACTCTTGACCTTTAACTATTCACATGCCCTTTAGCATTTGACTCTGATCCTCAATCTACTCTTCTCTAAAATTAAAATATTAAGGCATTTCCAGTCTTCTTGATGATAAGAAAGTTCTCAAAAGACATATGAAATTTTGAAATAAACCTTAATTTCTAGGTTTTCAATCCAGCGCAGAAGTTTAATTCAGCACATTTCTTCCTACCACGGAAAAGTGAACTGTAGGTGAAAAATTTTTAAATCACTTAGTGTTCTAGTTTGCTAGCTGCCGAAATGCAATATACCAGAAACGGAATGGCTTTTAACAAGGGGAATTTAATGAGTTGCTAGTTTACAGTTCTAAGGCCGAGAAAATGTCCCAATTAAAACAAGTCTATAGAAGTGACCAATCAAGGGCATTCAGGGAAAGATACCTTGGTTCAAGAAGGACGATGAAGTTCAGGGTTTCTCTCTCAAGTGAGAAGGCACATGGCGAACACAGTCAGGGCTTCTCTCTCAGCTGGAAGGGCACATGGCGAAGACGGCGTCATCTGCTAGCTTACTCTCCTGGCTTCCTGTTTCATGAAGCTCCCCGGGAGGCATTTTCCTTCTTCATCTCCAAAGGTTTCTGGCTCGTGGACTCCCCGCATCTCATGGCTACATCGTTCTGCTCTCTCTGAATCTCTCATTCTCCAAAATATTTCCTCTTTTATAGGACTCCAATAAACCAATCAAGACCCACCCAAACGGGTGGAGACATGTCGTCACCTAATCCAATTTAACAACCACTCTTGACTAAATCACATCACCCAGGGAGATGATCTCATTACAGTTTCAAACATACA
>PVIY010050652.1:0-16084 GCA_004026745.1 Myrmecophaga tridactyla
GAGAGGCTGGAGGGAACTGCCTGAAAATGTAGAGCTGTGTTCCAGTAGCCATGCTTCTTTCTTTCTTTTTTTTTTTTAATTTGCATATGGGCAGGAGGCACCAGGGATCGAACTCCAGACCTCCAGCACGGCAGGTTGGAGCTCTGCCTGCTGAGCCACGGCAGCCACCCAGTAGCCATGTTTCTTGAAGATGATTGTATAATGATATTGCTTTCACAATGTGACTGTGTGATTGTGAAAACCTTGTGTCTGATGCTCCTTTTATCTACCTTGTCAACAGATGAGTAGAGCATATGGAATAAAAATAAATAATAGGCAGAACAAATGTTAAAATAAATTTAGTTTGACATGCTAGTGATCAATGAAAGGGAGGGGTAAGGGGTATGTTATGTATGAATTTTTCTCTGTTTTCTTTTTATTTCTTTTTCTGAATAGATACAAATGTTCTAAGAAATGATCATGATGATGAATATTCAACTATGTGATGATATTGTGAATTACTGATTATGTATGTAGAATGGAAAAATCAAAATTTAAGAATGTTTGCGTTTGTTTGGTGTTTTTTGGTATTTTAAAAAAAATTTTTAAAATTCGAAATTCAAGGTGTGACATTACTACAGAACCTTCAGAAATAAAAAAAATGATTATAAAAGGATACTATGAACAGCTGTTTGCCAGCATATGAGATAATCAATAACAAAGAAAAAAATTAATCAGTAATAAATAACCTACCAACAAATAAAAACCAAGTACCCAATGGCTTCACTGGTGAATTTTATGAAATGTTTCAAGAATAAATAACACCAGTCCTGCTCAAACTCTTACCAAAACTTAAGATAACGTGGCTATTATTTTAACACAAAGGTGGATATATTTACCACAAGAGAATAAAATTACAGTCCAATATCCCTCATAAATACAGATGAAAACATCCTCAATAAGAAAGCTGAATCCAACAGAATATTAAAAGAATTATATGCCATGAACAATTGGGATTTCTTCAAGGTCTTGCTTAGGCAATAGTTTCTTTGACTTTACGGGAAAGCATGGGTAAAGTAACAGAAAATGACTCTTTATCAAAAATTTAAATTTTGTCCATCAAAAGACTTCATAATTAATCCTCCTACAAAATGGGACAATATACTTGGAAATCATATATCCAATATGATTTAATTACAGAATTTATAAAGATGTCTAGAACTCTAAAATAAAGACAAACATCCAATTAAAAATCAGCAAAAGAATTGAATAGGCACTTCTCCAAACAAGATATAAAATGGGAAATAAGCACATGAGTAGATGCTCAATATCATTAATGATTAGGGAAATATAAATCAAAATCACGATGGGATACAATTTCACACACAATACAATGGCTACTCTTAAAAAATCTGAAATTACTAAGTGCTGGAAATGATGTAGAGAAATAGGAACACGTGTTCATTGTTGATGGAAAGTGAAAGTAGTGCAGCTGTCAGGGAGAACAATTCAGAATTTCTTCAGCAATGTAAGTATAGAATTACAACATGAACCCCTACTATTCAGAGTTCTCTAGGGAAACAGACATGACAAGAAGTATATATATTCGGTAAATATTATTGGATATTTTTTAGGAATTGCCTCACATGAGTGTGGGGGTTGGCAAGTTAAAATTCCTTAGGGAAATCCACAGGATGGGAACTCCGATGGAGGATTTTGATAAATTCCCCAAGAGAATCTGGGGAAGTAGATGCGGTAATTCTCCATTCTGACTGATGAAATCATCACTTCTACTTTAAAGCCTTCAACCAATTGAATGAAACCTCTCTCACTCTTGAGGAAATCTCCTCAATTGGTTGTAGATGTAATCAATCATAGATGTAATCAATTTACTTATGATTTAAATACATGAAATATCTTCACAGTAACAATCAGGTCAGTGCTTGCTTTACCGAACAATTGGATCACAAAACCTTGCCAAGATGTAACATGAATTTATCTATCACAGTTTATGCCTCATCACCATGGCACCCACCACAACTCCTTAAACCATATTTAATCTTTAAATAAAAACATTAACTTTCATATATTCACCTAAAAATACTCTACTTGTCCTGTGTACAACTAGAAACACACTAACTTACACAAGAGTAGGATACAAGTCCCTGGGTGATGTTCACTATTAAATTTGATATCCTGTAACATAAATACTATGACATGAAGTTAATATATCTTATGTAATATGATAATGCAATAAGATAGGGAAGAAAACAAAGATATTGTTTGCTTTATGTATATATACAAACCTACTGATAGAAAAAGAGGAAATTTTTATAATCATTACATTCCTCTTTTCTGTAACTGGTCGCCTGTTCATAGCTCATTTTTATAACTATCTTCCTCACCTACCCATTCCAGATTCCCTTTATCATCAGCATGGTCATGGTTCTCTGCCTGGGGGTAGTCACAATCATTCCTGAAGTTTCTAGGCCATTGGGAGTCCTGTGGAGATTAGAGTGTTACAATATTCCATTGGCTTTAGTCATAGGGAATTGTAATATTAAGAGATACTGCAGGGGATCTCCTTTATTGTAGGCAAGCTCTTCTTTACCTCCATTGTGAAGTAGCAGTCCTGTTTCCCTGTGATGATGAGGATCAATCACTGCAGCTTGTTCAGTAATTCCCTATTTGCATGTTTATGCAGAGGCATGAGGAGCCCAAAGTGATGAAGAGTCTTAACATCCAATTCAATGGAATCATTTTTCTGCCTTTTCCTGGAACCACCCCTGCATTTGGAACTAAGTCATTGTATTAATTAGGGTTCTCTAGAGAAGCAGAAACAACAGGGAACACTTGAAAATATAAAATTTATAAAAGTGTCTCACGTGACCACAGGAATGCAGAGTCCAAAATCCGCAGGGTAGGCTGTAAAGCCGACGACTCTGATGGAGGTTCTGGATGAACTCCACAGGAGAGGCTCACCAGCTGAAGCAGGAATGGAATCTGTCTCCTCTGAATCCTCCTTAAAAGGCTTCCCATGATTAGATTAAGCATCACTCATTGTAGAAGACACTCCCCTTTGGCTGATTACAAATGGAATCAGCTGTGGATGCAGCTGACGTGATCATGATCTAATTCTATGAAATGCCCTCATTACAACAGACAGGCCCCAACCAGATAAACAGGTACCACAATTTGGCCAAATTGACACATGTACCTGAACATGACAGTCCACCATTTGTCAACTTGGCAGAAATATATATATCACCTTAAACCATACTTAATTTCCAAATGACAACAATAAAACACGCATTTTTTTTTCTTTTACCTGACAATACTCAATTGTTCTGCATATACTGGAAACACATTAAATCTGTCCAGTATAGGGTGCAAATCCTTGGGGAACATTCATTCTTAAACTTGATATCTTATAACTTAAATAGTACAACATGAACAAAACAGCATTACAGCCCTCATTTCTGTAACTGATCACGTAGTCGAAGTTCATATTTATCACTACCTTCTTCCACTACCCATTACATGTTCCCTTTACCCTCAGCAAGCACTTCAGCTGGCTGTGGTTCTTTGCCTGGTGGGGTGACCCAAACCTTCATTCCCAAAGTTTCAGAGCCGTTGGTAGTCCTGCCTGGATTGCGTTGTTGCAGTTTTCCATTGATATTAATCACAGGGCATGGTAGTACTAAAAGACCTCCTAGAGGATCTCCTATATTCCAAGAAAAACTCTTCTTTACCTCCGTTATGTAGTTGCAGTCCTACTTCCTCCTGATAGCCAAGGTCAATTACCCCATACAATAATGTAATCCCTTTCTTGGCTTGTTGATCCAGTGGCATAAGTAGCCCAAAGTGACCAGGTGGCAGTCTTAACTTCCAGTTCAGTGGAATCATTGTTATTTCTCATGGAGGAAGCACACCCTGTTTTGGAACTAAAACCTGTAAACCAGCAGAGCTCAGGGTCGCAGGGACAGGAAGCAAAAATTTTCCTAGTGGATCACTAGGGGTAATAGTGAGTGGTACCACACCCATTTCCACCCCTTGATTCCATTAGCATCCTGGCTATGGGAGAAACAGCACCATACAGTGGACACTGATTCAGAGCATATACAGCTTCCTGGAGAACATTACCCCAGGCTTTCAAGGTATTGCCACCTAGTTGGCATTGTAATTGAGTTTTCAAGAAGCCATTCCACTGTTATATCAATCCAGCTGCTTCTGGATGATGGGGAACATGGTAAGACCAGAGAATTCCATGAGCATGTGCCCATTCCCATACTTCATTTGCTGTGACGTGTGTTCCTTGATCCGAAGCAATGCTATGTGGAATACCATGATGATGGATAAGGCATTCTGTAAGCCCACGGATGGTAGTTTTGGCAGAAGCATTACATGCAGGGAAAGCAAACCCATATCCAGAGTATGTGTCTATTCCAGTTAGAACAAATCACTGTCCCTTCCATGAAGGGAGTGGTCCAATGTAATGAACCTGCCACCATGTATCTGGCTGGTCACCTGGGGGAATGGTGTCATATTGGGGGCTGAATGTGGGTCTCTGCTGCTGGCAGATTGGGCACTCATCAGTGGCTGTAGCCAGGTCAGCCTTGGTGAGTGGAAGTCCATGTTGCTGAGCTCATGCATAACCTCCATCCCTACCACCATGACCACATTGTTCATGAGCCCATTGGGCAATGACAGGAGTTGCTGGGGAAAGAGGCTGACTGGTATCCACAGAACGGGTCATCTTATCCACTTTCTTATTAAAATCTTCCTCTGCTGAAGTCACCCTCTGGTGTGCATTCACATGAGACACAAATATCTTCATGTTTTTAGCCCACACAGAAAGGTCTATCCACATACTTCTTCCCCAGACCTCGTTGTCACCAGTTTTCCAATTATGGTCTTTCCAAGTCCCTGACCAAACAGCCCATGAGTCCATATACAAATGCACCTCTGGCCAGTTTTCCTTCCAAGCAAAATGAACAACCAGTTGCGGTGCTTGAAGTTCTGCCCACTGGGAGGGTTTCCCCTCACCACTGTCCTTCAAGGACACCCCAGAAAGGGGTTGTAATGCTGCAGCTGTCTACTTTCGGGTGGAAACTGCATATCGTGCTGAACCATCTGTAAATCAAGCCCAAGTATTCTCTTCCTCAGTCAATTCACTGTAAGGAATTCCCCAAGAGGCCATAGCTCTGGTCTGGGAAAGAGAAGGTAATGTGGCAGGAGTGGAAACCATGGGCACTTAGGCCACTTCTTCATGTAACTTACTTGTGCCTTCAGGACCTGCTCTGGCTCTATCTCGTACATACCATTTCCATTTTACAACAGAGTGCTGCTGTGTATGCCCAACTTTATGGCTTGGTGGGTCAGACAACATCCAGTTCATGATAGGCAACTCAGGTCTCATGATAACTTGGTGGCCCATGGTTAAGCATTCAGTCTCTACTAAGGCCCAGTAGCAGGCCAAAAGCTGCTTCTCAAAAGGAGAGTAGTTATCTGCAGCATATGGTAAGGCTTTGCTCCAAAATCCTAAGGTTCTGCATTGTGATTCTCCTATAGGGGCCTGCCAAAGACTCCAGACAGCATCTGTATTTGCCACTGACACTGCCAGCACCATTGGATCTGCTGGATCATACGGCCCAAGTGGCAGAGCAACTTGTACAGCAGCCTGGTCTTGTCACAGAGCCTCCACTTGTTCAGGTCCCCACTCAAAATTAGCAGCTTTTCTGGTCACTAGATAAATGGGCTGTAGTAGCACACCCAAATGAGGAATATGTTGTCGCCAAAATCCAGAGAGACCAGCTCGGCATTGTGCCTCTTTTTTGTTCATAGGAGGGGCCAGATGCAGCAACTTATCCTTCACCTTAGAAGGGGTATCTCGACATGCCCCACACCACTGGACACCTAGAAATTTCACTGAGGTGGAAGGCCCCTGTATTTTTGTTGGATTTATCTCCCATCCTCTGACACACAAATGTCTTACCAGTAAATCTAGAGTAGTTGCTACTTCTTGCTCACTAGGTCCTATCAACATGATGTCATCAATATAATGGACGAGTGTGATGTCTTGTGGGAAGGGGAAATGATCAAGGTTCCTGTGGACAAGATTATGACATAGGGCTGGAGAGTTGATCTACCCCTGAGGTAGGACAGTGAAAGTATATTGCTGACCTTGCTAGATGAAAGCAAACTGTTTCTGGTGGTCCTTACTAATAGCTATTGAGAAAAAAGCATTTTCCAGATGAATAGCTGCATACCAGGTACCAGGGGATGTATTGATTTGCTCAAGCAATGATACCACACCTAGAACATCAGCTGCGATTGGAGTAACCACCTGCCTGAGCTTATGATAATCCACTGTCATCCTCTAAGTCCTATCTTTTTTCTGCACAGGCCAAATAGCAGAGTTGAATGTGAATGTGGTGGGAATCGTCACCCCTGAATCCTTCAAGTCCATACGAGTGGCAGTAATCTCTGAAATCCCTCCAGGAATCTGGTATTGCTTCTGATTTACTATTTTGCTTGGTGGGGGCAGTTCTAGTGGCTTCCACTTGGCCTTTCCCACCATAACTGCCCTCACTGCATGAGTTAGAGAGCCAATGTGGATTCTGCCAATTGCTCAGTATGTCTATACCAATTATACATTCCAGAACTGAGGAAATAACTATAGGATGGGTCAGGGGGCCCACTGGGCCCACTGTGAGACGGACCTGAGCTAAAACTCCATTGATCACCTGGCCTCCATTAACCCCCACTCTGGCTGGTGGTCTAGAGTGACGTGTTGAGTCCCCTGGAATTTGTCACTTCTGAACCAGTGTCTAATAATCTCCAAAATATCTGATCATCTCCTTTTCCCCAATGCACAAAGTTACCCTGGTAAAAGGCCATTGGTCTACTTGGGGAAGGCTTGGAAGAAGATTAACAGTATAAATTTGTGGCAGGAATAAGCTGTGGATGCAGCTGACATGATCATGATCTAATTCTATGAAACGTCCTCATTGCAACAGACAGGCCAGCACTTGCCCAACCAGATAAACAGGTACCACAACTTGGCCAAGTTGACACATGTCCCTGACCATGACAGACATGTAGACCAGCAAAGCATAAGTTTGTGGGAACTGGGAGGAAAACTTTTCTAGTGGATCACAAGGGGTAATAGTACATGGTGCCACTCCCATTTCCACTACTTGATTCCTGGACCTGTCCTGACTTTGGGAGAAACAGCACTATAGAATAGATGCTAATTTAGAGCATATACATCTTGTTGGAGAGAACTGGCCCAGTCCTGAAAGGTATTGGAACCCAGTTGAAACCATAATTCAATCTTCAAGAAGTCATTCCATTGTTCTATCAATCCAACTGCTTCGGGAAATGAGGAGCATGGTAAGATCAATGAATTCCATTAGCATCTTCCTATTCTCACACCTCATTTGCCATGAAGTTGCTGTGTGGGAATACCATGATAGTAGTTGAGGCATTCTGTAAGGACACTGATTGTAGTTTTGGCAGAAACATTGTGTGCATGGAAGCAAATCTCATACTGAAGTATGTGTCTATTCCAATTATAACTAGATGTTTTCACTACCGTGATGGACGTGGTCCAATGTAATCAGCCTGCCACCAAATGGTTGATAGGTTCCTCAACTGGGAGGAAGGAGAAGAGAATGAAACTTAATCAAAGGAGCTTTATTGTGAAGCTATGTGCAGCAGGCTGAAGCCTAAGATGGTGACAGATCTGAGAAGGGGAAGGGGTACAGCTTATATAGGATGTTTGGTGGGGGTAGGGAAAGGGAAGTGGTGAGTTTTCATTGTCTAGGTTGGGAGTGAGAAATTCACAGGATAAGTGGGAGTTATCCACAAACTTATGGCTGCCAGGACTGTAATTACCAGAGTGGGAATGTTGGATAAGAGGAGCTATTGCTAATCCATGATGCTAGGGCTATGCTCATCCTTGGAATTTATATTTCACAATGACAGGACCAGTTATATTCTGTGATGCTAAAGCGAGACTTAGACTCCTGGAAATCATGTCCACATTGGGGGAAGGAGTTCAGAGTTTGGCTTAGAGAGAGACTACATTTGACCAACAACAGAAATTTTCTGGAGATGACTCAGGCACTAATTATAAGTAGGTTTGGTTTGCTATTACAAAAATAAGTTTTGGGTGCACGGGAAGTTCAGTGTTTAGAATACTCACCTTCCATGTGGGGGACCTGAGTTCGATTCCTGGATGATGTGCCCCCCCCCAAAAAGCTTTAAAAAAGTTTCATAAGGGCAAGCTTCAAAATTGAGGTGTTGGCTTATTAAATTAGGAGTACCTCTTGCTTAAGACAATGTCAGGAATTCCCCAGGTGGGGAAGTTAAATAGTTTTATTTTTTCCATCCTTCAAGGGACTTTTCATATACTTTTTAATTTTCTGCCAAAAATATTCTGAAATGCATCATTGCACAACATTAATTTGTACAGAATGTTAAGATTGTTTTCCTTATTACAGGTTTTATACAAAATAAAGCTGAATTAGTTTTTTTAAATTGACTGATTAGCAATTAAATGAGATAGTATTATGCAGAAAACTAAATTTTGGACAAAATGAACATTTTTCTTTTTACGTCACACAAAAGTTACAGATTTAAAATACAGGCAATATTATTTTTAACTTGTATATTGATTTACCTTAGTTTTAACCAGATTAGTTTCATAACATTTTAATCACAGTTTTATTTTTTCGATTTTTTTTTAACATTTTCTTTCAGATATGGAGAACTAAATCTGAGTGTTAACAGACACTTAAACTTCCAGGGAACTACTAGGGTTTATAAAGAGTAAAATATTTTAGAATTTAAAGATAACAGTTAAAGCTTACTATCTGAGCTTTAATTTTTATAAGCATTTTTTAATGAAGCTGCTTTCAGAAATAAAAACATTAGATATTTGTTTTATATTAACAAATCATAGCAGAGCTTATGTTCTGTTTTAATTTTACCAGAGTTATGTTAATTAATAGATAAAAGATTATGTGTAATTCTTCCTCAATTTCTTTTAAAAAAGTTTTTTCTTTTTACAGATGAAGCTCTGACCTATAGCTGACCACATATACTTTTAGAGAAGTGTTAAAGCAAAGCAGTGTAACTGGTAATTTGGCTGTTTCTATTATCTATAGCTTCTAAAGAATAATTAAAACTATGACTAATAATGCTATACCATGGTTGAACATTATGCAGAATAGTATCAGGATATAATATGGATAATGAGAATATTGTCAGATTTTTAGGAATTTTATTAACCTCTAAATATATGAATAATAATTTTACCTATACAAATAGGTAAAATTTTACCTATACAAATAGGTAAAATTAGCTATTGGAGCTCTATCAGAGAGGGGGATGTTGCATAAGGGGAGATATTGCAAGATCATAGCTGCTGAGATTGTAACTGTCAGAGTGCAGAAGTTTGATAAGGGGAGCTATCACAGTAATGCAGCTACTGCAGGGTGGACACAAGGCCAATCATGGGACTGCCATGTCAGTGGGGGTAAGTTTGGTTTTGTAAGGGGCCTCCTGGAAGTTATGGGTGGGAGGAGTTTCTTGAATGTTTGCTAAGGGTCAGTTACTTCATGGAGGGGTTAGCCTAACAGTAGCAGGTTGATTACTTTGAGTTATGGTGTCATATTGAGAACAGAGCATTGGTCCCTGCAGTTGACAGATTGAGCACTCATCAGTGACTCTAGCCACTTCAGCCTTAGTGAGTGGAAGTCCACATTGCCAAGCCCCTGAATAATCTCCACTCCTACAACCATGACAACTTGTTCATGAGCCCATTGCGCAATGACAGGAGCGACTGCAAAAAGAGATCAAATGGTATCCAAAAAAATTGGTCATCCTACCCACTTAATTACTGAAATCTCCCTCTGGTTAAGTCACCTTCTGGTGAACATTTATGTGGGGCACAAATGTCCTCAAGTATTTTGCCCTCTCAGAAAGGTCTCTCCACATTCCTCTCTCCCAGGCACTCCTGTCATCAATTTTCCAGGCATGTTACTTTCAAGTCGCTAGCCATCAAACCAAATAATTGGAGACAGTCCATGAATCAGTATACAAATGTACCTGTCTATTTCTCCTTTCAAGCAAAGTGAAAAATTAGGATCATTGCTTAAAGTTTTGCCCACTGGTAAGAACTTTCCTTTCACCTCTGTCCTTCAGGAATGTTCCAGAAAGGGGCTGTATTTTTGCAGCTGTCCACTTTTGGTGATAATTTTTTATTGTGCAGAGCCATCTATAAACCAGGCCTGAGATTTATCTTCCTCAGTCAATGGATGATAAAGAACTCTCCAATATATAATAAGTGAGGTCTGGGGAATAGAAGGTAATGTGGCAGAAGTGGGGGCCATGAGCACTTGGGTCACTTCCTGATGTAATTTATTTGTGCCTTCAGAACATGTTTAAGCCCTATCTTTTATGTACTACTTCCATTTTGATGGACTGCTGCTGTGCCTGCCCAGATTTATGGATTGGTGAGGCAGACAAAACAACTTCATGATGGTCAATTCAGTTCTCACAATAACTTGTTGGTCCATGCTTAAACATTCAGTCTCTACTAAGGCCCAGTAGCAGACAAAATCTATTTTTGAAAAGGAGAGTAGATATCTGCAGAAGATGGTGGGTTTTCTCCAAAATCCTAAGGGGGCATGAGTCTCTGTTTGTGTATTTCAAGTTAGATATTTTTCACTTGAGCTATATCTTCAGCTTACACAGAAGAAGAAAGAATTTTGTAGATTTCCCATGTATTTTACTCCTATATACCACATGATCTACTAGCCAACATCATAGGTCCCTCAGTTCAGACTATTTTGATTATGGCTTTGAGTCTACTTTCCATTATGGTAGCTATATTCACCCTGTCCTTGGTGATTAAATGCTGCCATGGCTTCTGCTAACATGGGATCTTATAATCCTCATTGTGTTTAAGCATCCAAGTTCAGTGCTGACAGTTTCCACAGTAGTATCTGACCTAGAGAGTAGAGCAACCATAGACATATTGAAGGATGATTGAGTTAGTCTCACATATTTAACCTTTACAGTCCTGGTGAAAGATGTGTCCCCTAGACATTCCTGTTGAGGGACAACCAGGCTTACACGATACATCTGCCCTAACATTCCAATCTCTCTAAGCCTTTGGACCCCCTCATTTACATTATACCAAGGAAGTTCTGGAATATTAATTTCAAGCATTGTAGGTCACCTTTTGGTCCATGATTTGGCCAACTATGTGAAGTAACTGTTTCAACCCATTCTAAAACCCCAAGCTGCAACATGGAATCCAGCATCTCTGCTTTGTGTATCCAAATCAATAAATTCTGCCCAATCCAACTTTATGTTCCTTCAACCATTATCCCATTCCTCTAATATCCATTCCCACACATATTCCTCTGATTTTTTCTATAAAAATTCCAAAGAATTTATGCAGTTATTTTGGAGTGTAGTACACTTCTTCTTGGGCCATACTTTGTACCTACCTTTCAGTGCCTGTTGTGATTTCAGTCTAGTTATTGGTCTGGAAAGAAAGAAGGGTGGTTGGACTAGGTCATGAGAAAAAATTGAAGTATCTTGCAGAACAACTATCTCAGGGAATTCCATTGCAGTTTCATCTCATGAAACAGGGTTAATCTAGTCAGACAGAGGTGTGAGGGTTGTTTCTTCAAGGAAAGTGGGTACAAGTTTGTCAGAGACAGCAGGGTTAAACTCTTCAGGGGAGTGCTTGTTGGCTCACTCCTCAGGGAAGATTGGAAATTTGCTGGCCGATTTCTCAAGGCAGACCATTTCAATCTTATCTGTCCAGGACTCAGCAAAACCTAGGGTTTCAATATCTCCACCACTATAATTACCAAAGCATATCCCTATTCCAATTTTCAAGATCCCATTCCTTTTAAACCAATGCCTTAATTTTAACAGTAGACACCCTGAAAAGTTGGGAATTCAATTTACATTGTTATTCAGCTCCTTTCACAAACAGACTGGATCTATTTTTCAGAAATTGCCAAGTCTGCAGCTACACAAAGTAAGATTTTCTTTCAAGGCATAGAAAGAATATTTCCTGTTTTTCATGTATCACTTAAGTTAGGAATTTGAGGACTTGAGCTCATTCCTTTCTTTTGCAACTGTATCTAGTATACAGTTACAAACAACCAGCTGATATCAATATACTTTTTAACTCTTCAGTACTCTGTTATGATGTCCAGAACAATCTTACCAAGAGCCTTGCCTCTAATCTGGATTTGTGTGGCCATATCCAGTGGTGATATTATGTGGATGTCAATTGTCAATTCATGATATAGACTATCAATGCCACCTTTTTAATGCAATTTATTGAGATATATTCACATACCATATAATCATCTAAGGTATGCAATGAATAGGTCACTGTTTCATCAGATAGTTGGCATTCATCACCACAATCAATTTTAGAGCATTTTCATTACTCCAAAAAAGTTAAAATAAAAATCAAAAATTAAAAATAACACCAAAGACTTAAAATTAGGCCTAGGGCCAAGAGGGCAGCTTAGCAATGTGCGTGTTTTAGTTTGTCCTCCAGAACAACTACTAAATAACCAGAAACAGTATAGAACAGCTCCTGGAGCCACGTCAGTGACCAGACACACAGCATACCCTAGTCTGGACCAGCTGGACCAGCTAGACCAGCTGGACCAGCTGCGAGCCTCCCCAGAACCGTGAGTTCCCAAGGTGTGGAGACTGGCACCCCTCCCCACAGGCTGCTTCCCAGAGGGGAAAGGAAGGAAAATTTAACAGCAGCACGGACTGAGCCCAATCAAACACAAATTGTGGCATTAATTAACAAATTCTGACTACTAAAAATAGGCCCCCAGCTCAGGTGAACCTGGTCAAAGTGGAGGTCACTCATTGGGCTAATGGAAAAAGAGAAAAAGAAAAGAAACAGAGGCGTTTGTGGCTGTGTTTCTACAAAGGCTTGACTGCCTCTGGATTCAGTGGCAGGACTTCTCAGGCAGCAACTGCCCCAGGCATAGGCAGAAACAAGCTCATTTCAGGGCTTGTCTCAAGCCTGTGCCTTCCCCAGGGGAGGGGTGAAGCCCAACTCAGGTGGAATCCCTCTCTCAAGGAATTCAGACACCAGAGCTTGGCAATTTGAAGCCATTAACACTAGCCTACAATCTCTCCTCTGTCTCCACCACATCCCCAGCAGGGATAGTCTGCCAGAGTTAAAGGCACTGCATCATCTTATGCTGGTGAGACCTGCAGATAGACAAGCGCCACATACTGGGCAGGATAAGAAAAACCGAGTCCAAACACTTCACAGGAAAGTCTTTCAACCTGCTGGGTCTCACCCTCAGGGAAAACCGATGCAGATGACTCTTTCCTCCTGATAGGAGGCCAGTTTGGTCTCGGAAAACCCGGCTGGGGTCTATAACACCTACATAGACCCTCCTGAGGGTGGGGGGGGTGGAAAAGGCACCATACAAGCAGGTCAAGAAACAAGAAAACAAGAACCAAAAAATTCTCCTCTGTTAAACAAAACCTAAGCTAGAGGTCCAGAAAAAGCTGAACTGAATGTCAAAGAACACATAGACAACAAATTCATCCAGCAAGAAAACCCTAGGTAAAAGAATTGAAAGCAATCTGCAGAATAAACTAGTTAAGGTAATTAAATGTCTAGATGCCAGCAAAAAATATCAAATCACACCAGAAAAATTGAAGATATAGCCCAGTCAAAGGAACAAACCAACAATTCAAATGAGATACAGGAGCTGAAACAATTAATTCAGAATATACGAATAGACATGGGAAACCTCATCATAAACCAAATCAATGAATTGAGGGAGGATATGAAGAAGGCAAGGAATGAACAAAAAGAAGAAATGGAAAGTCTGAAAAAGCAAATCACAGAACTTATGGGAATGAAAGGCACAGTAGAAGAGATGAAAAAAACAATGGAAACCTACAATGGTAGATTTCTAGAGGCAGAAGATAGGATTAGTGAACTGGAGGATGCAACATCTGAAATCCAACAAGAAACAGAAACCATAGGGAAAAAATGGAAAAATATGAGCAGGGACTCAGAGAATCGAATGACAATATGAAGCACATGAACATACATGTTGTGTGTTTCCCAGAAGGAGAAGAGAAGGGAAAAGGAGGAGAAAAACTAATGGAGGAAATTATCACTGAAAATTTCCCAACTCTTATGAAAGACTTAAAATTACAGATCTACCATGTCAACAGACAAGTAGAACGTATGGAATAAAAATAAGTAACAGGGGTAACAAATGTTAAAATAAATTTAGTTTGACATGCTAGTGATAAATGAAAGTGAGGGGTAAGAGGTATGGTATGTATAATCTTTTTTTTTTTCCTGTTGTCATTTTATTTCTTTTCAGTTGTCTTTTTATTTCTTTTTCTGAATTGATGCAATTGTTCTAAGAAATGATGAATATGCAACTATGTGATGATATTGAGAACTACTGATTATATAAGTAGAACGGAATGATATATTAATGTT
Organism: Myrmecophaga tridactyla; assembly: GCA_004026745.1. Taxonomy (NCBI): domain Eukaryota; kingdom Metazoa; phylum Chordata; class Mammalia; order Pilosa; family Myrmecophagidae; genus Myrmecophaga; species Myrmecophaga tridactyla. Next base: position 14,522 of record PVIY010050652.1, read on the forward strand.
TTTGTTTGTTTGTTCTTAATTTTTTAAATAAATAAATAAAATAACACCAAAAAGAAGCTAGGAGCCAAGATGGCAGCTTAGTGAGTCATGGGATTTAGTTCATCCTCCAGAACAGCTAGTAAATAGCCAGAAACAGCACAGAACAAGTGCTTGGGGACATGTCAGTGACCAGACAGACAGTGTACCCCAGTCTGGACAATCTGGATTGGCTGCAATCCCACCCAGAACCATGAGTTCCCCAAACTGTGGTGGCCAGCACCCCTCCCCCACAGGCTGCTTCCCACAGGGGATAGGAAAGAGACTTTACTAGCAGCAGGGGCTAAGCACAACCAAACTCCAATTGTGGAATTAATTAACAAATTCTGACTACTAAGAATAGGCCTCCAGCTCAGTTGAACCTTGAGTAAAAGCCAAGGTTGCTGGTTTTTGCCACAGCACAGAGGGGACAGGGCTGATGGACAAAGAAATAAAAAAACAGAGATTTTTTGTATCAGATACCACAAAATACTTGAAGAGGTCTGGGTCCTGTAAGAAAGGAAGGGACAGATAGGACCTGGAGATACACAAAGCAGCATACCAATCTAACCTCTTGATTAGCAAACCCAAGAAATCAGGCTCCTGCTCTGAAAAGGATTTTTTCTTTCTTTTATTTTGGCTGTGTTTGTACAGCTTGACTGCTCTTTGAATACAGTTACAGGGCTTCTCAGGCTCCAACTGCCCCAGGCATGGATAGTCTGGAAGCTGTACATTCCCCAGGAGAGGGGTGGCACCCAGTTCAGGTGAAATTCAAGGAATTCAGACCTCAAGGTCTGGAAAACTGATGTGATTAAAGCCAGTCTGCAATTTCTCTTTGGCCTCAACAATGCCCCTAGCAGGGACACTCTGCTGAAGTTAAAGATACCACATCACCTTATGTTGGTGGGGACCCACAGGCAGACAAGCTTCACATACTGGGCAGGATAGGAAAAACACAGAGTCCAGAGGCTTCATAGGAAAGTCCTTCAAACTTGTGGGCCTCACCCTCAGGAAAAACTGATGCAGGTGAATCTTTCCTCTGGAGAGGAGGCCATTTTGGTCTTGGAAAATCTAACTGGGGTCTATAATACCTAAGTAAACCCTCCTAAGGGTGGGGGGATAAAGGCACCATGCAGGCAGGGCAAGAAACAAGGAAACAAGAACTGTAAAATTCTGATCTATTAAACAAAACCTAAGCTAGAGGTCTAGAATAAGCTGAACTGAATGTCAAAGAACAGATAGACAACAAAGTCATCTAGCAAGAAAATCCTAGGTAAAAAAAGTGAAATCAATCTCCAGAATAAACTAATTAAGGAAATTAAATGCCTAGATGCCAGCAAAAAATAATGAGTAGCCATGTTTCTTGATGATGACTGAACAATGATATAGCTATCACAATGAGACTCTGCGAATGTGGAAACCTTGTGTCTGATGCTCCTTTCAGCTACTATATCAACAAAAGAGTAGAACATATGGAATAAAAATAAATAATAGGGGGAACAAATGAAAAAAATAAATTTAGTTTGAAATGCTAGTGATAAACGAAAG
>PVIY010050653.1:0-16076 GCA_004026745.1 Myrmecophaga tridactyla
CCGGGCGGGGGTGGCGAGGTGACCCACAGCTGCACAGGGCAGGTCTTCGCCAGCTGGCAAAACAGCTTGTTGAGGGCAGGTGAGTACTGTAGGAAGAGGACGGAGAAAGGGTCAAAGGGCAGGGGGCAAGTGCCCGGCCAGGGGGTTGACAAAGAACAGACACGGCCTAAGCACTTGGAAGCCACATACTGTGCTGGGAGGGCAGCTGCAGAGGGGACAGGAAAGAGGGTCCCTACTGCAGAAACTGATACTGAAAAACCAGGGAATAAATACGAGTGAAGAAACTGGAAGAAAAGCCCCGTGTTCCCCAGAGAGGTAAGAGCTGCAGACAGCGAGAGTCTGATGGGAAGAAAGGATGAAAGCCAAAAGTCAGGGGGGACAAAAATTTAACAGCAGGCCAGAGGTCAAAGGTCACAGGCGATCTATATGAAATTTCGAAAGACAGACAGGAAGCCAAAAGCCGAAGAGGACTTCCCCACAGAAAAACCCAGAGGGGATACGGCCAGGCAGCGAAAGCATACATGGAAAGCCTGCCCGCGGGGCCACTGACCGTGCAGGTGACAGATTTGGCTGTCCCAGAACGCAGGAAGCCCAGACGGAAATTATAGTCGCCAGGGTATTCCTTTTGGGAAGGGACAGAGGATGACAGGGGCCAGGGGGTGGCGGGGGCTGGGGCGGCAGGCGCAAGGGTGATGGCTGCTGCGGGAGCCGCTGGTGTTCTGACAGGTTCCTCCAGGTTGTCCAACCAGGTGGTCACCTCATCCGGAAAAGGCAGGTCATCCACAGTGGACAGCGAGGAGGACTGTGAGGGGTGGGGGGACAGGAGTCAGAGCAGCCAGGCTCCCAGCCCCCGGCCCTGCAGTCCCTGGCTCCTTCCCACCCCCCAATCCTTACCAGAACGTTGTTCTCAGGAAGCCTGAAAAGACAAGGGCGGAGAGTCAGCTGCTGCCCGCGGGCCTCTGCTAAGGGCTGGGGGCTGGGGTGGGCATGGCGGGGACAGTGATTAGAACCTGCCCTTCCCACGAGGCCATCACTCACAGTTTCCATAAGTCTGAAAATGTCTCCTGACTCAGAGGGGGCTCGATGCTGAGATCTGACTGTGGCTCCTCCATCGCAGCGACTGGGAAGGCAATCTGGACGCTAGGGGCGGGGGGGAGGGGAGGGGCCTGCATTAGATACCAGGTCACCCAACCCCTCCCCTGACCCCCAACACCGGAGCCTGGAGCAGCCTGAGGATCTGCACCTCAGGGGCAGGACAGCTCTTTCACCGAAGAGGGACTTCTAATCTTCCTACTGCCAAATCCACAAGCCTGCCCAAATTGATTTTCTGCTGAGAAGGAAGGAAGTAGCTCTGAGCCTACTCCCTCTACCTGGGGTGGGGGGTGGGGTGGGGACAGAAACCTCCCCGGACCTCTGATATATGACCCCATTTCTCCGATCTCCCTTGTAGCAAAGCTTCTTGAAGAACCACTGCCTCCGCTTCTTGCTTCTCACCCACTCCCTCCTCCAACTGCATCCCCTGAATTCCCTTGGGACTGGCTTACAAATCTCTCAGGACCTGTTCCCTGCCGAACTTTTATTTTTTCCTTTCAGTTTGCATTGTAGTAAGGTACAGACAACATAACATCCCATTTTAAACACTCTCAAGCATTACACTCACAACGTCGAGCTCCCCTCATCCATCCATTCATTGCTCCAAAGAGAAATTCGGACCCCATTAAATTGTAACTTCCCCTTCCCCTAGTATTCTGTAATCTTCTCCTGCCCACTTCGTTGGTCTCGCCTCCTATCCCTATCCGTTTTCTGAGGATGATCTAGCCACATTGGCTGCTATTTTCTACTTATGAAACACTCCAAGTCCAATCAGTAGGTGATTCACCTACTGGAGTACTCCTTCCCTCAGTTGCAGGGAAGGCACCTTTTCACTGACACCTCAAAGACACAAACTGCCAGCAAACTCCATCACATCCCCCTATCTCAATGGTCATAGAACCTACATTATCTGATACTTCTGCTCATTTGTTTAGTCTATTTCCCGTAGCAGAATATGAATTTCCTTGGCACACAGGAAGGCTCAGAAAACATGGTGAATGAATGAATGTGCTGTCAGCCTGTTATGGGCGGTAGAGGAAACAAGGAGGATGGGCTGGAAGGGCTGTCCCTGGCTGGGCCAGAGCACTCTGTTTTATAGCTCTCCCTTTACCTTCTCCCAGACCAGCATTCATTTTCGTGGTGCCTGGGCTGGGAATTGAACCCAAGCTTCCTACATGGCAGGTGATAAGTCTACCACTGAACTACCCGTGTTCACGCCGTTCTTTTTGATGCCAAATTTATCGGTTTTGCTGAGAAAAACACATCGGCCCTAAAGGTTCTTTTTTTTTGACTAAAGGTTCTTGCTCATTATACTTTTCTTTTTATCTTTAAGGGGTTGACAAATAACCTCCCCACCCCCCACCAAGTAAGCTCTTCTTTTCAAAACTTTTTATCTTGAAATAATTTCAAACTTACAAGAAAGTTGCAAAAATAACAGAAAAACAATACCTAGAACTCCGAAACTCCCCCATCCATATACCTAGGTTTACCAATTTTTAGCATGTTGCCACATTGTTATAGCATTATAGGTGTGCCAACCTATCTACCAAGCAATCATCTCTCTATTTTCTAAACATCTGAGAGTAGTTTATAGCATTGTTTGTCAACCTATCTACCAAGCTATCATCTATCTGTTTTCTAAACATTTGAGAGCAGTTTGCATGCACCAGTCTCTCTTCTAATCTTCTTTAACCTTTATCTCCACTTCTCTACTGGTGTAGGGCTTTCTCTGGTATGTACTTTTTTTGCACAAAATCCCTTCACTTCCCTTATCTTATTTGTCCTGATAGCCACACTCACCAGTTTACAGGAAGTTTTTCCAGGAGGGAAAGTAAGTGAATGAGCTTTTATGAAAGTGGCCAATCACACATCTATGAAGAAATCTCTTGCTTCACAACAATCTGTTCGTGCAGGGCTCTTTTTGAATTCAATTAAGCTTGAGAGGCAGATTTAGCTGACAAAAATCCTGAGAGTTTGGCAAAAGGTGGGGTAGACTATGAGCATGCACAGAGGAAAGCAGCAGGAGTGATCCCCAATATTTGTCTTGATGGGTTATGCCCAGCAACCTCCACTAGATCCATGGTCAAAAGGAGACTTCTATTAAACGGGGCACCTATGAAAGGGGAAGGACTCGGAAGTCCAAAGCCCCAATTTGACACTGCACTGTTGCTGCATGACCCTGGACCACAGCCCTTCATTTCTCTAGGCCTCACTTTTTCTCATCTGTAAAATGGGAGTCTTCACAATATCTCAAAGCATTAACTTTTCAGTTTTTTTCTCTTACAGGAATGATTTTTCCTCATCTTTTGGGGTTTTTGTGAAAAGTACCCAGGGTCTGGGCAATGCGGGCAGCTGTAGCAGAGCAGGGTCTGGGAGCAGACAGGCTGGGCCCTGCATCTAGTCTCCTCCCCTAATGGCTGTGTGATTTGGGGAGGTTACCTGACCTCTCTGGGCCTTAGTGTCCTTTGCTCTGAAATAAGGAGATAATTTTAGTGTGGACTTCATTTGGCTATTATGGGAAATGTAAGGCATAGAGAAAAGCGCACACACTCCTACCGAGTAGGATCTCAGTAAATGTTGACTCTCTTTATCTGTCTATCCTAGAATTTTGTGATGATGGGTGGGTGTGACTTTTGTGGCACATCCCCACCCTGTTAATTCAAATTCAGCTCCTTCAGGGGGCTCTGCTCATAAAACATCCCTGGAGGGCCTGTCTTGGGACAGAGGGCTCAAGGTCACAACCCCACCTGGAGGCAGAAAGCTCCACAGACTATCTCTCCCTCCATCTCTTTAATCTCCAGGAGCAACTAAATTCTCAACATTTCTTTCTCTAAAGAGCAGGCAAACAAAAATCACTAGCAAATCTTTTCAGAGCAGGGACTTCCCACAGGTTCCTGCACTGGGGGCCGTAATATTAAATAGTGGGTAGCTGAGATGGCCCTTCCCGGTGGTGGCAGTGGGCATCTATCTACCTGGGAGAAGGTACTAGAGCAGGCCAAGCAGTCACCCTAACAATGGCTGCTGGCACAGGCCTTAGCAGTCACTGCTGCCCTGTGGCTTATCTTGGGCAAGTAATCCTCTCAAAATGCTGGTAGAGGTAGGTCAAATCAGGAGATGAGGGAATCGGGGGTTAAAGGAATTAAACCACTCACCCAGGTTCATAAAGCTCCCATCAGACAGGGCTGGGGTTCGAACCTGGGCTGCCTGAAGCCACAGCCGCGCTTTTACATTATGGGACCCAGAGAAAGTGTAAACAATTTTTTTGGCTTAAAGTTATTTGACTGAAAGAAAAAACAAATTGATCTAGGAAAGTTATAAGGTGGTAGTAACTGGTAAAATTGAAAATACACACAAATTACTACTTTGCTGAATCACTTCCAGGCAGACTCCCTAGAAAAATAGTTGCACACAGGCTCTGTGGGTCTGGCACAGAAATGTTTAGGTCGGAGTTGTTTCTAATGGCAGGGGACAGGAGAAACATTAACCATCTGTCAGCAGGGAATGACTTTATTAGGTGTGGTACATTCGCAAGAGAAACTGACCATTGCAATTTAAGGAAATTAATTTATCTGGATATATGTAAACATATATCTTAGGCACATGTTGGGTGAAAACACAATTTGTAGGCAAAACAAAACAAAAAAAGTCCAAAATACAGTAACTCATGTAAATAGTTTAAGTAGATTGACCCCCCTAAAACTACTATTTATTATTCATAAGTATATGTATTGTAAAAGTGTGAAAGACACGCAAGAAGAGTAAAAATTCATGAAATCTATGATAGCAATGATCTCAGGGAGGTAGGTATGTAATGCTTGTGGGACTTGGGTCACAGTCAAAGCGGGCTTTAGTTTATTAACAAAGAAAAATTAAAAGAGGAGGCATCCACACATTACCTCTGATGTTAAAATACAGAAACAAGACAAAATGTTCAGTGTTAATGATTGGATGGGAATATGGGTGAGCTCCTACGTAGCTGTCACCCTTCTTCAAGAATAATTTAATTAACATTCTTCCGTTCTTGGTTCATCTCCAATCACTCCCCACAACCCCACCTTTTTTTTTTTTTAGGTAAAATTCACATATGGTGCAACATACAAAAATTTACAACTTTGATTACAAAATTTGACACACTCCTGAAATTCACCCCTATCAACACAGATATTTTCCTGTTTTTTTTTCAAAAGCATTATAGTTTTATGTTTAGATCTCTTATCCATCTCATATTAATTAGTGTGTGCTGTGAGGTTGGAGTCGTTTATTTTATCCCCCATGTGAATGGAATATCCAGTTGTTACAGCAACATTTATTCACTTTCCTTTTCCCATTGATTCACTTTGGTGCTTTTGTAGAAAACCCATCACATAAATGTCTTTTTCTGGACTCTATTCTGTTCACTGGTTGTCTTTGTTGTCACTAATTTTGGAGTAATCTTGAAACCAGGCAGTTTAAACCCTCCAACTTTGTACTACTTTCTCATTTTAGAATCAGCTCTTTAATTTCTACAAACAAGCCTGCTGGGATTTTAATTAGGATTGAATTAAATCACTGGGGAGTACTGTTATCTTAACCAATCAGTCTTTTACTTTTACTTCCATTGTTAATAATGAGTTGATTGGGGATGCTCTTTAACAGACTGAGAAAGTTTCCTTTTCCTAGTCTGCTATTTTTTTTTTAATCGGAGTGAGTGTGATATGACCCATTGCTTTTTCTGCATCTGTTGAAATGATCATAGGATTTTTATCTTTTAATCTGTAAATTACATTGATTTTTTGAATGTTGAATAATATTGCAATCCGAGGATAAAATCCAATGGTCAGGATGTATTTTTTATATATTCTCAGATTTACCTGCTAAACTTTGTTATATTTATACATATATATGTTAATGGGCTATTGGTCTGAAATTTTTTCTTGACGGCCTCACAAAATAAGCTAGGAAATGTCCTATTTTCTGAAAGAGTCTACAAGAATGGTATTTTTTTCCTCAGCTATTTGGAGAGAAGAAGAAAGAACAGTGGAGACAAATAGGAAATAGTAGTAAGGTGGTAGATTTTAACCCAAACTCTACAATAATTGAATTTAATGTATGTGGACTCAACACCCCAATTAAAAACAATTCAGTGGGGAAAGGTTATTTCAACAAGTGGTGTTAGAACAACTGGACATCCATATAGGGAAAAAAAAAAAAAGAACCTCAACCTCTACCTCACACCATAAACAAAATTATTTTTTAATTAATTCATGATGACTCATAAGTGTAAAACCTAAACCCATAGAGGCTCTCCCATAAAACATAACAGAGTATCTTTATGATCTTGAGATGAGATAAGCAAAGATTTCCTAACCAGCACACAGAAACACTGAAGATAAAAGAAAAAAAAGATAATTTGGGATTTCAAATTAAAATCACTATTCAGCTAACAAACAGGAAAGCAATAGATTAGGAGAAAACACTTGCAACGTGTATCTGACAGAAGGCTTGAATCCTGAATATCTAAAGAATTTCTATAACTCAATAATAAAAAGAAAAAAACCAAAAAAGGGAAAAAGGCTTGAAGAGCTACTTCACATATGACATGTAAATAGCCAATAAGCATATGCAAAACTGCTCAACATCACTAGTTAATAGAGAGATGCAAATTAAAACCAACATGATATACCACTACAATTAGAAGACTGATACCACCAAATGTTGGGAGGGATATGGGACAACTAGAACTCTTATCTTGATGGTAGGAGCGTAAAATGGTAAGCTACTTTGGAAAACTGAGACCTTCTTTATACTGTATCTACTCTCTGACCTAGCAATCCCAGTCCTAAGTATTTAACCAAAGAAAGTTGAAAACATATGACCACAAAAAACTACAAGAATGTTCATAGCAGCTTTATTCATAGTAACCCCAAACTGGAAACAGCTCAAACGGTCATCAAAAGGAGAATGGATAAGCAACTGATGGTATATTCATACGATGGAATATACTAAATAAAAAAGAAAACATACAGACACGCCATTCTTACATGCAATAACATAAATTTCAGACAATATGCTGAAGGTAAGAAGCCTGACGCAAGACCACATTTTGTAGGACTGCATTTACAGAAGTTCTCGAACAGGCAAAATTAATCTATGGTGATAGAAATAAAGGTGGGGGTAAGGGAATGACTGGAAGGAGACATGAGAAAACACTCGGGGGCGACTTAAATGTTATATATTTTGGTGAGCGTGTGGGTTGCAAGGGTGGTTACATTTGCCAAAGCTCGTTTACCTGTGCAAATGCTACTTCAATTAAAAAAAAAGAAGCGTTGGTTCATAACAGGTGTGTGTTTAAGTTACTGCTAAATGAAACGACCGCGCCCTAAGTGATGAAGATGCGGGAGAAACGGATTCGCAGGACTTCCCGCAGGTTTCGCGGCCTCCCACAGGGTAGAATCAGCCAGGGCAGAAGGGCGGGACTTAGGACCTCGGGGCCGCCTCTCTCCAGCGCCCGCCCCTTCCGCTTTCACGACGTTGGGTCTGCGTCCTAAATTGGAATCACTTAGCCCAAAGCCGGATGTAAGATAAACTTTCTCCCGTGCAAACAAACTGCCCTTCATTATACTCTCTCAACGTGGTTTCTTAAATCTACCCCTTCTCGACAACACCCAGGTTAGCGCTCTGCACCCTCTTTTACACCCCTGTCGCACGCAATGGTAGCGCCCGGCTTGATCTCAGAGACTCTGGAGCATCCCATTCGAAGAGGGGGAGGGATTGAGCTTTACATCAAAACAGCATCCCTTCCTTTCCAAATGTGATAACCGAGTAGTCCAGGGGAAAAAAAAGTGGGATGGGGTGTGGTTAGCAACCTCTCTCTGCAAGAAATAGGAAACGATCTAAATGACATTCTCTTTCTCTTTTTGCTCCCCTCTCATCGGGTGAATAGTGAGCTGGTCCGAAAAAAGAAACCGGAAATGCAAGTGCAAGTGGCAGAAATGCAAATGTGGAGCCAAACAATAACAGGGCTCCCTTGGCCTCTCAGATCTGGACAGTTCTCCCCAGTCCCGCGGGCAAATCCCAGCACTTCCTCCTTCCACGTTGTACAGTCTTTAATTGGATTTTTTCCATCTACCTCTCCAGGAGGGCAAAGATCCGGACGTTGTGGGACCTTAGCGGCTTGGGCTTCCCTGACCACCCCAAATCCTTTCGGGATGAAGCTCAAGGTTCCACCACGATGCCATGGGCTCTAACGTCTCAAGCCACGAGCTCCCAATGTTTCGAGATCACAAAGTCTCATATCCCAATGCTTTGAGCGTCTTATTTAATGATTCCTCACACCCACCTCTGGATTAGGAGGTAGGGTCGGAAAGGACCCGTTAGATTCTTTCGAGGTTCCCCAAAGCCCCACTCCACCGCCGAGGTGTCCAGCTCTGAGTTCGGCTGAGTCTAGCACCCCATCATTTACAAGCCTGTCATCCCAACATTGCATTCCCATGTTGATCCCGCTAGAGAAGCTCCCATTTCCTCCAAAATTCACTAAGCCTCCACTGTCCCCCCCAGCACCCACCCGCCACCCCCCACCCCCGCAATTCTCTGAGCTGAAAATACAGGGCAGAGAGCTCTTGACTCAGAGAAGACTCATCAAGCTCAGTCAGGGGCTTACCCGAACCTCAGGGGAGCGTGTCACCGTCCTGGGAAGCACGCTCCGAGCCCGGACGCCAGGTACCCCCAGAGCCCAGCAGCTACCTGCGCCCAGGATGGTGGCTCTAGACTTTTGAGGAGCTGAAAACTTTTAGCGCCGGTCTGAGCACATGGGAGGGGAAAGTCCCAATCCCGGCAATCCTCGCGAGGTTCCTGGCACAACGCTTGCATTCGCCATGACAAGTAAGGGCAAGCAATCCGCCTGCAGGCGAAGGGGCGGGGAATAGGAAAGGAGGGCACCGAGAGAGTCTGCATTCTGGTTTAATTGGTGTTGTAGCTACACATATTTTGTGGTAGGGACGTTCCACAAGCCAGAGATTCGAGGGCAGAATTGGTGGAAATCATCTCGGAGAAGTCTTGCCATTATGCAGAATATTTAGGGTGGAAGAAAGAAAATCTTTGCACTTGCTTTTCCCTCTGCTTGGCGCTCCATTTCCCCAGACAGCTGGATAGTTTCTTTTCATAAGCTAAAATGTTACCTTTCAGAAAGGTTTTCCTTGATATTTCCGTCAAAATATTGCTCCAGATACTGATACTCAGTACCGCATCAACCTGTATAATTTCCTCCACAGGCCATATCACTATCTGAAAATATATGTTCATTTGCCCATTGCCTTCAATGCGCAGCAACAAAAGCCTTATGAGAACAGAGACCCTGCTCTCATCTTATTCACGGTTAGATTCTCTAGTACAGTGCTAAGTAGCAAGTAAGGGTTCAAAAATAAATATTTATTGAATGAACGAAAAGGGAGGCAGGTCTGAGGAATTTGGCGAATGAGAGGAAAAAGTGAGTCAAAAGCAGTGAAGTCGATTATAGCGGGGGCACCCTCTGCAGGTAAGGGGAGGTAGGGACTTTAAGTACCACCGCGGTGAACGGCAGGGGGAGCTCAGGCACTTCTCTCCAAGGCAAAACTCTCAGACTACGACTCCCAGCAGGCACTGGGGCTCCGGGACTGGATGGGAAAGGCCAACCTTCTGACCTGTTTGTTATGTCCCCGCCCCCGCCCTTCCCGTGGATCTCCCGCGAAATCTAATCCGGATGCGGAGGTCCAATCGGAAGGTCGGTCCAAATCCCGCGAGAGCAAATGACGCGTAGCGGCCCACCGAGGTGAAGAATGCTTGTTTCTAACCTAGGTGTCCTTAGTCTCGCTTGCTGGGGTCTTCTGCCTACTCTTGGAAGAGGAAAGAAGGCAAGGTTTGTTTCTCCAGACCTGCGTCCGGATCCCTAGTAACTCTGGAGCGGCCTCGGCCCCTCCGCTGGCCAGGCGGTAGGTAGCCGGCGGGAAGACTGTTGCCCGGCCCGGGGCCGATGCCAACTTCGCTTCTTCTGCAGTATGAAGACGCCGGACTCACGGCCATTAGCTCCGGACTGCTTTCCTTCAGTACAGGTCCCGGCTCCAGCCCGTGACTCTTCCCCGGCTTCCCCGATGCCTAAACATGCGGACCCTGAACTGATGACACCACCGCCCAATGGAGATGATCCGCTCCGGATGTCCCCAGATCCTGCGGCTGGCTCAGCAGTGTCCCAGGAGCAGGAGGAGGGGATCCCATCTTCTTCCTCCACTTCTCTGGAAACAAGGTTTGGTACTGCTACTAAGTTGAGTCCTAGAATTGAGAAGCAAGAACTTTTTGAAAATGTGAGCCTTCCTGTAGAAGAAACGAACAGGCCGGATTTGGGGCCTGGAGAAGCCATGGAAGGTTTGTCGGAGAAACCAACTCCAGAGGGTGAGGGCTACACGGAACCAGCTCCAGACAATGAGGGATATACGGAACCGGCTCCAGCGGATGAGGGCTACACCGAACCGGCTCCAGAGGATGAGAACTACATGTAAGTGGTGATTGCAGTTGATTCTGGAGTCTGAGGAGTTTGGAAGTGTGAGTTAAGCCTTATCCACCAGTCCTCAGCCCCACTTTTCCAAGCCCGTTTCCCCCTTTGCTTTGGCGACCCAGGTTTGTTGTTACCCCCATCTTCTTTCCAGCACTTGGAACTACAGCTTCTCCCAGCGACCTCGATTTCTTACTGGTTCCTGGTCAGAGTTCAGCACCCAACCTGAGAACTTCTTGAAAGGCTGTAAGTGGTAAGTAAGGATAATGGGACAGGGAGATAGTCACCCTCAGGATTTTCACCCTAAAGCACCCCAATTCTCTGGGGAAAGGAGTAAGAATCCCTTTTAGGACTTCTCTTGAGAACTCAGGAAGTTTACCCAGAGATAGGCAAGGCCCTAGCCCCTACACATAGAAAATGGGTCTGTCCAATCTTCTAACTCTTTCCTACTTCTAGGGCCCCTGATGGTTCCTGCATTTTGACCAATAGTGCTGATAACATCTTGAGGATTTATAACCTGCCCCCAGAGCTGTACAAGGAGGAGGAACAGCTGGAATACGCAGAAATGGTGAGGGGAGGGGCTAACTGCCCCTTCATTAGACACGGCACCTTTAACTCCTTCACGCGCCTCTTGCTCACAAGTGGAGCTTTTCTTAATGAATTTCCACAGTTAGCATTCTCTGTCCTGAATTCTGAAGTTGTTTTAAGAGATATTTGTGCCTTCTTTGGTCAGGAATTTGTGTTTCTCATGAAAAAAAAAATAGCGAAAGTGGATTTCTCATGGCAGTATTTATTTACAGGTGTTTATTTGATGACTACCAGTGTGTCAGTCACAGTATTCACTGGTGTGATAAAGTGGTGAGCATGACAGTTGAAGAGCTGGTTTATTTTCTTGTGTGAGAGACAGACAAAAAAACAAATGAACTTGTAAATGAATAATTAGTCAAGATCATTATAGATTATAATAAGTAATCTGTATAAATGCTATGAATGAAATAAACAGAATAAAGAGAGAATAACTGGAAGATATAATTTTGGATAAAACAGCGAGGGGCTCTCTGAAAAGGAGACATTTCAACTGAGACATGAGAAGGCTGATATTGGACCAGTTATGTGTAGAGCTCTGGAAAGACCATTCCAGGAAGAAACAATAAATTACAAAGATCCAGAGCTGGGAAAGATCTTTGTGCGTTCAAGGAACAGAAAGAAGGCCAATATGGCTGGGATGAGGTGAGTGAGGGGGATTGTGGGGGTGAGGATGGAAAGGTAGCCAGAAGCCATGTCCTGGAGGATCTTGTGAGTAGGTATTTCAAATTTATTTGGGAAGCCATGGAAGGGTTTAAAAGAGAAGGGTGAAATGGTGACTGAAGTTTAGAGAATGGATTGTGAGTGGGCAAGAGTGAGATCAGGCAGACCTATTAGGATGCATTTATCATGGCCCAGACAAGAGATGGGTGATGGTGGCTTGGGCTAGGTTGGTTGGTATAAGAAGAGATGGAGAAATGTAGATGGATTTGAAGTAACTTTGTAGGTCTTAGAGATCAGTTGGATGTGGACATGCAAGGAAGGAAGCAATCAAGGGTTATGTCCAGGTTTTTGCAACTGAGTGGATGTTGGTAGAGTTTATTCCAGGGGAGGAAATGAGATATGAACAGGTATTGGGATTGAAATCAAGTGTTTTTAACAACATTAAATGTGAAAGTAAAACTAGAGGAGAGATCGCGGCTGGAGATATATCTTGAAAAGTAGGAGAGCATGTAGACGGTGTCTGCTGCCTTAAGATTGGGATTCAGTCTCAAGAGAGGGTGTAGATGAAGGAGAAGGCCCACACAGAGCCCTGAGCTCTCCAGCTGAAGAAATTGCAAAGACAGAAGCTGAGAGTCATGTCTAATGCTGCTGAGAGATCGAGTCAGGTGAATTCAGAGGAATGATCCAAGAACAGATTAGTGACCTTAACAGGAGAACTTCCAGAGGAGTGATGGAGGCAGAAGTGGGTTAGAGTTGGTGGAAGAGTAAGTATGGACAATTCTTTGGAGAAGTTTTGCTGTGAAAGGGAACCAGTGAATGGAACAGTGACCAGAGGGAATGTGGGGGTCAAAGAAATAATGCAATGAGGGGGATAAATTGATGCTATAGGACAGTGAGAGGTTAACATAGTCCTTGAGAAGGTGAGTGAAGACAGGATCTAGACCACGTTAGAGGGCTTGGCTTTCATAGACATAGAATCCTTTGCAGTAGGAAGAAAGGCAGTGCATAGGTTCAGAAACAGCCATTAGGTTGGGTGGAAGAGTTTGGTGTTTCTGACTCTGGGCTCCTATTTTCTTCGTGATGGTGATGTATAAATTGAACTCATCTAGCTTAAGGAAGAAGTTGTGTAAGGAGAAAGCAGAAAGTGTGAAATGATCTTTCCTGGGGCTCAAAATTCCAAGGAATATGGTAGTGTTGCTGTTCTTTGCTCAGCCCCGTTAGAGGTTTGTTATCATCCATTTAAAGTGAGATTGCACATTTTCCCCCAGCAAGATAACTGACTGTAGTTTTTCTGTTTGTAAAACAAGGATAATATTAACACCCACCTCACAGTTGTGAGAACTGAGCGTTAATAACGAATTAATGTAGAGCACTTCAAACAGTGTCTCACTCAACAACAAAAAGACAACCCAATTGAAAACTAGGCAAAAAACTTGAAAGGAATTTCTCCAGAGAAGATATATAAATGGCCAATAGGTATACATCAGAATTATTAGCCATTAGGGAAATACAAATCCAAACCGCAATGAAATACCATTTCACACCCATGAATACGCATTTTTTTTTTTAAAAAGAAACTGAAAAAACAAGTACTGGTGAGACTGTGGATAAAATGGAACCCTGTGCATTGCTGGTGGAAACGTAAAATGATGTAGTTACTGTAGAACACAGTTTGGCGGTTCTTCAAGGAATTAAATATAGACTTACCATATGTCCTGGCAGTACCACGTCTAGGTATACACATTTCTAAGGATAAGTAGATATGTCAGTGGCCACAGTTCAAGGATTTGGAAGGGCAGGGGGAAGTTAGGGGTTGGGGCGGATAAGAGCAGAAAGTCAGGGTACTCAGAGGAGCCAGCAGACTGGGATGTCTTTAGTGCCCAGGGTCAAAGGGGGTACAGGTCTTGATGGCTTACTAAAAGAGAAACAGCACCCCGTTCCAGGGGTGGTTCTGAACGCTTATCCACCATGCAGGGCATCGAGATCAGAGGCCTAGTCCGCTGCAGACAGCAAGTTTTCAGGGCAAAGTGTTTGGCACTGGGAGCTCTGTGCCAGGAACAGAGGGGCATAAATGGGGACAGGTAGGCATCAATAGCCAAATGATCTGAGAGGTTGTTCAGGAGAGGAGACTCGTGAAATGTGGGAGCCTGAGTATTTTCTACAGAAACTCATTTAAGAGAAATGGGAATGTTACAAAGGAAAAGAATCATCATTCCTTACCATTCTACACAATTCAACCCTTTTAAATTTCTCTACATTCTTTTGAAGCTCTGTCCAAGCACTGAAGTCATATAGTAGATGGTTTTGTATACTGCTTTTCTCCTTGAACAGTCATATCCTGAATGTTTTTCATGGTGTTCTGCTCTCATAGTTACCGTGTTTAATGGTGTATGATATTGCATTGAGTGCCTATAATAATTTTCTTACTCTTCCTCTTTTTTTCTTTTGACAGTTGGGTTATATCCAGGTTTGGTTTTTTTTTTTATGTCATACATTATTCTTCTGTGAACATCTTTGTGTATTTTGAGGCGAGATTCTTTTCTTAGAGAAATTTTGTAAGAATTACCCTAGGTCAGACAATATCGATTTTCTTATCTTTTTTTTTTGCATGGGCAGGCACCGAGAATCGAACCTGGGTCTCTGGCATGATGAATACTCTGCCCGTGGAGCCACCGTGGCCTGCCCAATTTTCTTTTTTTAATATATTATATTACAGATAGTCAATTTGTTTTCAAAAGTTTTTTGTGCATGTTTTTTACTGCTATTAACAGTGTATGAGTGTGCCAGTTTGATCACAGCCTCACTCATTAGACATGTTCATTTTTAATGTATGGAAATTTAACATTGGGAAATGAATTTATACAGATGGGGAAATTGGGGGAGAACATTTTTGGGAGTATTTTCATGCAACTGTGTGCTGCTTCTCCTTGGCTTAGTTTCCCAACTCCTTTTCTCCATTCTCTGTCTTTTCACAGAGCTTTCTGGAACTCCTCTTCCTGACTCTTCACCTTCTTCCCTGGGTACTTTCCTTGGGATTCTTGCCTAAGGCCTTCACTTCCCCTCCAGCTCTTTCCAGTGGAGACTTTCCATCCTACTGTGCCTTGCATAACTCAGGGTGGGTGGGGGAGACACTGTCCTCATTCCCAAATGTTATATCCAGACAACTGTTCTTTCACCTTTGTAAACTTTTTTCTTTGAGACTCATACGCTCAGATTCTCCCTCTCTCACTAAAGACTGTGGCATCTCCCAGCTTTCCTGTGTACCCCAAGCCCTTCCATCAGCTGGTGACCTCAGGTATCCAAACCAGAAGCCGGGTCTCGACCTTTACTCTTCCTTTTCCCTACGCCCCCACATCCAATTAATACCAAATCCCATCTAGTCCACCTAATCTTTATTTTTTATTTTATTTTAAAATTTTTATTGTAATATAGATACAACATGAAATTTTCCATTTTAACTACCTCCACTGGTGTTAAGTGCATTCATAATGTTGTACTACCATCACCCTAGACAGAAATTCTACCATTATGGGTAGTATTAATGGAAATGAATAGTAATTTAGTAAATTAATGGAAGTATTAACTTCCCATTCCCTAGACCCACCCCCATCCCTGGTACCCTCCAATCTACTTTCCGTTTCCATGAATTTGTGTAGTCTAGTTATTTCATATGTCAGATCATCCAATATTTGACCCAGCTAATCTTTCTAATCCAGTCACTTCTTTCTACTCTGCTGCCTCTACGTTAATTCAAGATACTATCTCTCTGGGTCTTTAGGTACTGAAATAGTCTCTTTTCTCCATTCATTAAAAATTGTTGATTGATTGTTGATTAATCACTAGGCGTGGGAGGTATAGTGAGACAGACATGATTCCTGCCTTCTCAGATAGATGTGACACCATGTGAGGAGCTCAGAGGGCTAGGGGAGGGGTTAGGTAAAGCTTGGAGGAAGAGACATCTCAGAGATGGTAAGAACAATTGGATTTAACCAGAAGGAGTTGTTAGGGGAGTTGAAGGAATAATATTCGAGACTCGGAGACTAGTATGTGGGAAAGCCTGCAGGTTGAGAGTGTGGTGAGTTGGCCTGGTTTGGAAACTGAGAGAGCATCAAAAGGGTGAGATGTAGAGATATTAAGGAAGTGAGTAAAGGGATGAGCCTTGAGAGGTGGGGAGGGAGTAGGAGCTTGGTAATGGAAAGCTTTGTAAGGAGATTGGCTTTTTTTTTTTATTATT
>PVIY010050654.1:0-16083 GCA_004026745.1 Myrmecophaga tridactyla
TATTTATTAGCATAAAGTTGTTCATAGTATCCTGTTATTACCTCCTTTGTTTCTGTGGGGTCAGTGGTTATGTCTCCTCTTCCAGTTCTGACCTTATTTATTTGCATCATCTCTCTTCTTCTTTTTGTCAGTCTTGCTAAAGGCCCATCAATCTTATTGATTTTCTCATAGAACCAGCTTCTAGTTTTATTGATTTTCTCCATTGTTTTCATGTTCTCAATTTCATGTATTTCTGCTCCAATCTTTGTTATTTCTTTCCTTTTGCTTGCTTTGGGGTTACTTTGCTGTTCTCTCTCTAGTTCTTCCAAGTGGACAGTTAATTCCTGAATTTTTGCCCTTTCTTCTTTTTTGATATAGGCATTTAGGGCAATAAATTTCCCCCTTAGCACTTTGCCTTTGCTGCATCCCATAAGTTTTGATATGTTGTGTTTTCATTTTCATTTGCCTCGAGATATTTACTGATTTGTCTTGTAATTTCTTCCTTGACCCACTGGTTGTTTAAGAGTGTGTTGTTGAGCCTCCATATATTTGTGAATTTTCTGGCGCTCTGTCTATTATTGATTTCCAACTTCATTCCTTTATGATCTGAGAAAGTGTTTTGAATGATTTCAATCTTTTTAAATTTATTGAGACTTGCTCTGTGACCCAGCATATGGTCTACCCTTGAGAATGATCCATGAGCACTTGAGAAAAAGGTGTATCCTGCTGTTGTGGGGTGCAATATTCTATAACCGTCTGTTATGTCTAGCTCATTTATCGCATTATTCAAATTCTCTGTTTCTTTATTGATCCTCTGTCTAAATGTTCTGTTCATTGATGAGAGTAGGCAATTGAACTCTCCAACTATTATGTTAGATGTGTCTATGTCTCTTTTCAGTGTTTGCCTCATGTATTTTGGAGCATTCTGGCTCAATGCCTAGATATTTATGATTGCTATGTCTTCTTGTTGAATTGTTCCTTTTATTAATACATAGTGTCCTTCTTTGTCTCTTTTAACAGTTTTACATTTGAGTCTAATTTGTTGGATATTAGTATCGCTACTCATGCTCTTTTTTATTATTATTTGCATGAAATATCTTTTACCAACATTTCACTTTCAACCTATGTTTATCCTTGGGTCTAAGATGTGTTTCCTGTAGACAGTATATAGATGGGTCCTGTTTTTTTAATCCATTCTGCCAGTCTGTCTTTTGATTGGGGAGTTTAATCCATGAACATTTAGTGTTATTACTGTACAGACAGTACACTCTTCTACCATTTTGCCTTTTTGATTTTATATAACATATCTAATTTTTCTTCTTTTTACCTTTACTGATAGTCTTCATTTCTACACTCGTCTTCATATCTCTCTCTCCTGTCTTTTCCTATCTGTCTCTAGTGCTCCCATTAGTATTTCTTGCAGAGCTGGTCTCTTGGTCACAAATTCTCTCAGGGATTTTCTGTCTGAAAACGTTTTAATTTTCCCCTCATTTTAAAAATTTATTTTAATTTTTTTTACATGAGCAGGCACTGGGAATCGAACCCGGGTCCTCTGGCATGGCAGGCGAGCATTCTTGCCTGCTGAGCCACCGTGGCCCGCCCATCCCGTCATTTTTGAAGGACAATTTTGCTGG
This sequence comes from Myrmecophaga tridactyla, assembly GCA_004026745.1. Classification (NCBI taxonomy): domain Eukaryota; kingdom Metazoa; phylum Chordata; class Mammalia; order Pilosa; family Myrmecophagidae; genus Myrmecophaga; species Myrmecophaga tridactyla. The sequence goes on from PVIY010050654.1 coordinate 1,614, forward strand.
ATATAGAATTCTTGATTGGCAGTTTTTCTCTTTTAGTATCTTAAAATATCATCCCACTGTCTTCTTGCCTCCATGGTTTCTGCTGAGAAATCTATGCATAGTCTTATTGGGCTTCCCTTGTATGTGATGGATTGCTTTTCTCTTGCTGCTTTCTAGATTCACTCTTTCTCTCTGACATCTGTTATTCTGATTAGTAAGTGTCTTGGAGTATGTCTATTTGGATCTATTCTGTTTGGGGTACGCTGCACTTCTTGGAATTTTAAGTCTTTCATAAGAGTTCGGAAATTTTCAGTGATCATTTCCTCCATTTTAGTTTTTCTCCTCATTTTCCCTTCTCTTCTCCTGCTGGGACACCCACAAAATGTATATTCCTGCGCTTCATGTTGTCATTCAATTCCCTGAGTCCCTGCTCATATTTTTCCATTTTTTCCCTATATTTTCTGTTTCTTGTCAGATTTCAGATGTTCCTTCCTCCAGTTCACTAATCCTATGTTCTGTCTCTCGAAATCTACCATTGTAGGTTTCCACTGTTTTTTCATCTCTTCTTCTGTGCCTTTCATTCCCATAAGTTCTGTGATTTGTTTTTCCAGACTTTCGATTTCTTCTTTTTTGTTCATTCCTTGCCTTCTTTATATCCTCCCTCAATTCATTGATTTGATTATTGATGAGGTTTTCCATGTCTGTTCGAACATTCTGAATTAATTGTTTCAACTCCTGTATCTCTTGAATTATTGGTTTGTTCCTTTGACTGGGCCATATCTTCAATTTTCCTAGTATGATTTGTTAATTTTTTTTGCTGGTGCCATGTATTTAATTACCTTAATTAGTTTATTTTGGAGATTGTTTTCACTTTTTTTTACCTAGGATTTTTTTGTTGGATGAGTTTGTTGTCTATCTGTTCTTTGACATTCAGTTCAGCTTATTCTAGACCTCTAGCTTAGGTTTTATTTAACAGATAAGAATTTTTCAGTTCTTGTTTTCTTGTTTCTTGCCCTGCCTGAATGGTGCCTTTTCCCCCCATCTTAGGAGGGTCTACTTAGGTACTATAGACCCCAGTCAGATTTTCCCAGACCAAACTGGCCTCCTGTCAGTAAGAAAGAGTCACATGTGTCAGTTTTCCCTGAGAGCAATACCCAGCAGGTTGAAAGACTTTCCTATGAAGCCTCTGTACTCTGTTTTTCCTATCCTGCCCAGTATGTGGTGCTTGTCTGCCTGTGGGTCCCACCAGCATGAGTTGATGTGGTACCTTCAATTTCAGCAGACTCTCCCTGCTGGGGGCATCATTGAGACAGAGGAGAGGTTGTAGGCTGGCTTTAACAGCTTCACTTTTACAGACCCTGGGGTCTGAATTCCTTGAGGGAGGGACTCCACCTGAGCTGGGCCTCACCCCTCTCCTAGGGAAGGCACAGGCTCCAGACAAACACTCAAACAAGCTTAATTCTGTTCATGCCTGGAGCAGTTGGAGCCTGAGAAACCCTGTAGCTGTATCCAAAGAGTAGTCAGTCAAACCATAGAAACACAGCCACAAAAAAGAAAAGGAAAAATCCTTTTCAGAACAGGACCCCTGTTCCTCGGGTTTGCCAATCAAGAGCTTAAGTTGGTATGTTGCTCTGTGTATCTCAGGTCCTATGTGCCCCCTCCTTTCCTTCAAGGCCCAGACCCTTTCATGTATTATATGCTATCCGATCCAAAAAGCCTCTGTTTCTTTTTTTTTTTTTTTTTTCCTGTCAGCCCTGCCCCTTCTGCGCCAGGGCAAAAACCCACAACCTCAGCTTTGACTCAAGGCTCAGCTGAGCTGGGGACCTATTTTTAATAGTAAGAATTTGTGAATTAATTCCACAAATTGGAACTTGGTTGCACTCAGCCCCTGCTGCTGGTAAATTCTTTTTCCTTTCCCCTCTAGGAAGCAGCCTGTGGGGGAGGGGCACCAGCCACCATGGTTTGGGGAACTCATGGTTCTGGGTGGGCTCACAGACAGTCCAGCTGGTCCAGACTGGGGCACACTGTATGTCTGGTCACTGACGTGGCCCCAGCAGTTGTTCTGTACTGTTCTTAGCTATTTACTAGCTGCTCTGGAGGATGAACTAAATCCCACACCTCACTAAGCCTCCATCTTGGCCCCACCCTCTAACCTGTAAGCTTTTATAGCAGTCACATTTAGACTGGAATGGTAATTGTTATTTCTGGATTTTTAGGGGTTGTTTTATATATGTATAACTTTGTATTTAGAGATAAGAACAAAGCCGATCAGGTCAGGATTAAGATAATTCAGAATACAGGAGTAAGGAAGACAATGCCTGCATTTTAGAACGTCACCTACTCTTTGAGACCAAAGGAAAAAGAGTTTATGTTTTCCAGAATCTAAATTTTCAGTAGCACATAATCTAACTCAACCTGTCTGGATAGATCATTTAAACAATACAAACACAGGGGGCCCAGAATAAGAATGAGAGCCTTTAATCCTGTATAGTTTAATGTAATGCCTGGATACATCCCAGAGTATATTAAGCAGATAATCAAAAAGTACTGGCAAAGTCCCTTCAGGGATGGGGGGTGAAATGATGCAACTATTAAACTTTACCACTGGGGAAACCCCTGATACTGTGTCAAACATTAGGGACACCCAAACCAACAGGTCAAGTCCTTGATCTTGAGGCTTGCTTTCACGAAACTTATGTACATAGTGCAGAAGTTTAACTTACTTATAGGTCACATCCAGAGGGCTTCTTTTGTTGCTCAGATGTGGCCTTTCTCCCTCTAAGCCCAACCCTGCAAATGAAACCATTGCCCTCCCCCCCTACGTGGGGCAATATATCCAGGGATGAAAGTCTTCCTGGCAGCATGGGAGATGACCCCAGGGATGAGTCTGGTTCTGGCACCATGGGGTCAACAATGCCATTCTGACCAAAAAGGGGAAAAAGTGTAACAAATAAAGTATCACTGGCTGTGAGAGTTCAAATAGAGTCAAGAGGCTACTCTGGAGGTCATTCCTACATAAGATTCAGTTAGACATTGCTACTATCATAACTTGCCAAACTTCAACCAAGACCATTCCTGCCAACCCTAAAGAATACCTAGGGCACTATATAAGATTCTACAAAGCTTACATTCGCTAGGGTAACTTTACAGAAAACTACACCCTCCAGATGGGTCCCTGGATCAGATAAGTCCTGAAACCTAGAAGGCCCAGCCTCTCCAGAACATGAGATAGTTCTATATCCCTACCTCATATTATTGACAGATCCTTCCAATGTGAAAAATTTAGAATGGTCATAGCCCAAATACCCCTAAAGAGAGGGACAGAAAGATCAAAGGTGATCTTGGAGTTTTAAAGAGAAGATAGGATTTAACAAATGAATATGATTGCCTAATCATTAAACTGATACTTCTTTTAGTCTCCAGTATCTTAGAGCAGCTAGAAATAAAAACCTAAAATTGTGGAACTGTAACCCATGCCAAACTCTGAAATATGTTCTACAACTAATTGTGGTGCTGTGCTTTGAAATATACTGCATTTTTGTATATATGTTATTTTTCACAAAAAAAGTTGATTATGATGATAAAAAAGTATTTATGCCTTCTAGCCTCCTTCCTTCTGGACAGACAGAAGGAAAAATCCAAGAGGATGGTATGGCAGCCCATGACAATCTGTTCTGTACTACTTGTTAAGGAGTGCCTTGTAAACTATTGCTTTTTTATTTCTTTGATTTGTATATATATTATACAGTGAAAAAAGTAAAAAAAAAAAAAGAAAAAAAAAATGCAGAGGGGCCAGCCTTTCCAGAACATCAACTAGTTCCATCCCCTATCCCATATTATTGACAGCCCCTTCCAACGTGAAAAAGTTAGAATGGGCATAGCCCAAACACTCCCCTAAAGAGTGAAAGAAAGATCAAAGGTGATGGTGGAGTTATACAGAGAAAGTCAGGTTTAACACTATGATTGCTGAATCAGTATATTGATATCTCTTTTATTCTCCAGTATCTTGGAGCAGCTAGAAGTAAAAACCTAAAATTGTGGAACTGTAACCCTACCAAACTCTGAAATCTGTTCTACAACTAATTGTTGCAATGTACTTTGAAATTTATTGATTTATTGTGTATGTTATTTTTCACAAAAAAGAAAAAAAAAGAGAAGGAAGAGTAGAATAAAGATAGGATTTAAAAATGAAAACGATTGCTGATATTGACATTTGTTTTGATCTCCAGTGTTTTGGAGCAGCTATAGGAAAAATGAAAAATCATGGCACTATAACCCATACCAAACTTTAAAATTTGTTGTATAATTACTTGTTTAAAATGTACTTGGAAATTTATTGGAGTTTTTTTTGTATATATGTTATTTTTTACAATAAAAAATATGTTTAAAAAAGACATAGACTGACAGAATGGATTAAGAAACAGGACCCATCTATATGCTGTCTATAAGAGACTCACTATAGACCCAAGGACAAAACAGATTGAAAGTGAAAGGATGGAAAAAGATATTTCACAAACAACAACAACTAGAAAAGAGCAGCAGTAGCTATACTAAAATCCAACAAATTAGACTCCAAATGTAAAACAATAAACAGAGACAAAGAGGGGGATGCAAGGAAAGTTCAGTGGTAGAATTTTCGCCTGCCATGCGGGAGATCCGGGTTCGATTCCCAGTCCATGCACTTCCCCAAAAACAAACAAGCAAAACAAACAAACAAAAAACAAACAAAAAAATTCAACAAATGGTGCTGCAGTAACAGGATACTCACATGGAAAAACAATGAAATGTGACCCTGCCATACAGCATACAAAAAAAAAAGAGACAAAGGACACTATGTATTAATAAAAGGAGCAATTCATCGAGAAGACATAACAATCATTAATATTTATGCATCAAGCCAGAGTGCCCCAGAATACATGAGGCACACACTGACAACCCTGAGGGGAAAAGCGGACACTTCTACAATAATAGCTGGAGACTACAATACACTGCTCTATTAATGGACAGAACATCTAGCAGAGAATCAATAAGGAAACAGAGATTTTGAATAATATGATAAATGAACTAGACTTAACAGACATTTACAGAACAATACAACCCCGAACAGCAGGATATACATTCTTCTTAAGTGGTCATGGATCATTCTCCAGGACAGACCACATGTTGGGTCACAAAGCAAGTCTCAATAAATTTAAAAAGATGGAAATTACACAAAACACTTTCTTGGCTCATAATGGAATGAAACTGCAAATTAACAGGTGGAAGGCAGGAAAATTCACAAATATATGAAGGCTAAATAACACACTCTTAAACAACCAGTGAGTCAAGGAAGAAATTACAAGAGAAATCAGTAAACATCTCGAGGCAAATGAAAATAAAAACACAGCATATCAAAATTTATGGATTGCAGCAAAGGCAGTGCTGTGAGGGAAATTTATTGCCCTAAATGTCTATATTTAAAAAGAAGAAAGAGCAAAAATGGAGGAATATACTGTTCACCTGGAGGAACTAGAGAAAGAACAACAAATGAACCCCAAAACAAAGAGAATGAAAGAAACAATGAAGATTAAGCAGAAATAAATAAAATTGAGAACATGAAAACAATAGAGAGAGAGAATCAGTAAAACCAGAAGTTCGTTCTTTGAGAAAATCAATAAAATGACAGCAAATTTTCTATGCAGGAGGTATAGGATTGTGGGCTTAGATCATTAGCTTTGGAATAAAGAAAGCTGGGGTGAAATCTTAGTTCTTTGGCTTACTACCATATGTCATGTTCAAGTCATTTTATCCTTTCAGTTTCACTTTCTTCATATATAAAATGAGAATAGAATTCCCTATCTCATAGGGTTGTTCTGAGGATTAAATTAAGGAATTATCTAAATAAGTGAAAGTTTTAGCCCATAAGAAAATAGCAATATTACCTATCATTACTGTGTTGTTATTCAAAGTTTACAATTTATATTTTTGAAATAAAAATTTCCTGCCTTGAAGAAATCTTATTTGAGGAAATATATACTGAATAATGAAAGCATAGAAGGAGAAAAAGCACAGGTTGAACAAAAGGGAAAGCAACATTTGAGACTGATGTAACATACCAGTGTGTCCACTCAGAGCATGGAGGCCCTGTCCTCTCTGACAATCCGTTGTATAAATGTTACAATCCCCTGCTCCAGCACTTATCAAAATAGCTCCACCGCTCTCCGGGCCTTCCATAAATGCCAAGTCTCTAATTGTCCCATCATGCATACTAAATTCCAGATCTGGTCCTGAAACAGCAATAAGAATTAAAAAAAAAAAAGATGCTGCTCAACTTACTGTGATAACTTGAGATTCCTAAACTGTCTCAAAACTGATGAAGAATAATAGTATAGTGATATACTTTATATTGTTTCAGGGATGAATTTTATAATCATTTTCATTTGTGCCAAACAAAGAACTTAAAAAAATTTAAATACTGATCCAATTATTATCATCCCTAAAATAGAGCTAGATATAGTTAGTTTCTTATCTTTTATCCCAATGAAAAAGAAAGGAAAAATATTCTCCAGAAAAAATCCATGAATTCAATTCTGGTAGCTATTTAAAAGTTACTTTCTTACACAATAATTTTCAAAGGCTTAGATACCACCTGGTCACCTGTAAGACTTGACTAAAAACAAATAATGCTTCATGAGTGTAACTAAGCAATTAGTTAGAAATTAGTAAGAAAATTAAAAACAGTACAGAGAAACAGCACAGGAACAATATAAAGTATACACTAGTAAGCTACTGCTTATATACTTGGCCCCTACCTGTTGCGTTACAAGTCTCTGCATTGAACGGTAGTACTTTGACATATTTGTCATTTGATCCTGTTGCTAGTAATTGTCCACAGGGACTCCAGGCCACACAGTAAATGGATCCTTTATGATGTTTATTTCTTTTAAAACGTACCACTGGCTGCTTAGGACTGTCATGTGCACTAAAAAGAACAAATAAAGTTATTTCAATTTCCTGCTTCTTAAAATTAATTAATATGAAGTTCTATACTATAGTTGTTTTTGAGGGAGGAAGAAAAAAGACCATCAGACAACAGGTTAATAACGGTTTTTAAAATCTTAGAAGAAATAAATTTAGAGCAAATTTAAAATCCAAAACGTAAACTTTAAGCCATTATCCTACTAACTTTCATTTCAAACCACCTAAGTAACTGGATATACTACTTTAAAAATCCCCATTTCACATATTTTTGATGAATTTTAACTAAGAAATGAAAAATAAAATGATTTTTAAAAAATAAGAGATAATGCTACTCCTACATTCAGAAAGTTCAATAAACATTTATTAAACATATAATATTATTAATGTTCTTGAGGCTGGGGGGATATGAAGGATGGATTAAGAAATAAAGGAAGCAGGATTTATGTCCAGAATTTAAAATCTGGCAGGAGTACACGTTGTCATGGACATATAGGAAAGCAAGTGGGCCTTAAAAGTGCGTGAGAATTTTTACAGAAAAAAAGATGAAGGCAGGAGAATAGCTTCAGTGAAGATATAGTAGGTAAAATACTGGCTGAGGGTGGCATGAAAAAGACTCTGTGGGCTAGAAAACATAAAGCAAAGAGTTATATTCAGGAGGCTGAATGGGATGGGCATCATTAGTCAACCACTGGAGGCTTGGCTGTGGAGGCTCTTAAATGCCTAAGTAACCGGATATATGACTAAAAAAAATCCCCATTTCAGGTATTTTTTATAGATTTTAACTAAGAAATGAAAAATTAAATGATTTTTTAAAAAGAGATCATTTTTTTTAATTATCAAGAGTTTGGCCTATAATGGGAGTCAAACATTGGTTCTGTGGTGTAATAGCATTTTATTTGTACTTTAAAAAACCAATTTTAAATTAATAATATTGATATTTCTTTTAGTCTCTAGTATCTTGGATCAGCTTGAAGGAAAAACCCAAAATTGTGGAACTGCAACCCATACCAGATTCTGAAATCTGCTGTGTAATTTACTTGTTACAGTGTATTTTGAAATGTACTGCTTTTTTGTGCATATATTTCACAATAAAATAATGTTAAAAAGGATTAATATTATACTAAAGATTTTTTTTATTAAGTGTAACATAACATCAAGTCTATGTAAGAAAACGTACATGTATTTTTGGAGATGCATCTTGAAGGATAAAACAGTTAAATGACATGATATCTAGGATTTACTTTTTTGTTGTTAGTATTTACTTTAAAATACTTTAGCAAACTAAGTAAAAAGATGAAGGAAGCGAATGTGACAAAATTCTAACGCATTTCAGAATACTGATCTTTTTTTGTACAGCTGAACATTTTTATATTTAAGAAAAAAAAAACAAGACTGATAAATGTCCAGTACCTAAAAGGTAGTTAATGTTGAACTAGAAAAACCAGATGAAAAGATTCTATTTTTCGTTGCACAATCGATTGCCAAATCCTTCTGATTCTTTCTTTAAATGGATTTTACCTCAAGTCCATGTATTTTGCTCTATCTCTACTGCTATCACACTAGCCATCAACTGTAACAGCCCCTACCTTTCTTATGCCATCCACTTTTCCTGCCCTCTAATCCACAGCTGAAGAGATCATCTAAAAATGATGACCACTAAAAATATACTGCCCAAACATTCATTGGCTTCCTACTGCATTCAGGATAAAATCCAAAATGGTTACACAACTCTGCAGAATTTAGTTCATGTCTCTCTCTGTAGCCTTACCAAACTCAGGCTCACAATATTCCAACCACACTGAAATTACTTTCAGTCCTCAAAAAGCCACGCTCTCTGTCACCTCAGGACTTTTTGTATATGTTCCCTCTGCGTTACTTTATTCTCCCTTCTCTTCACATGGCTCGTTCTTCTCATCCTCAGATTTCAGCTTTAATACTTCTTCCCCAAAGAAGCTTATCCCTGACTCCAAGTCTACGCCCCCAGTTTTACTCCCTTTCGGTACCGACCACAATGTATAATTATATTTACTTGTGTGTTTATTTTTATAATATACATTTCCACCACTAAAGCAGAAGCTCTATGAAATCAGTAAACATGTTTGTTTAATATATGACTATTCACAAAGCCTAACATAATACCTAGCATAGAAACTCAAAATGTATTTGTTAAATAAATGAATTTATTTTTTAAAAAATCAGTTTCTTCACAGTCTATCAAACATCTGCACCAGTATAAGAAGTACACAGAAAAACAGTTAACTTAAAATCAGGTTAAACCTACACAAACAAGTCTTTAGCTTTGTCACCATAATTACTATTTTCTTGCTCCCTGACCTGGAATTCTGTCCTCTCTCACTTATTATACTAATATACTGAGTAAAGATAAATTATATTACCATCAACTAATATAAGCTCTACTCCCTTTCCCAACCTTTATATGCCCTAAAGTAGTCCAAAAACCAAAATTATTGGTTTCAAGTCTAAAGAAAAATACACACCAAAAAATGCAATAAATAAATAATCCCACCCCAAACTAGGTTTATAATGTTTTTTTTCAGTCTTGAGAGCTATAAAAATTTTCTACCACATACTATGACAAATACTGCTTTTTATAATTAAAAATTTTAAAGATCTGTAGCTTCTTTTGTTTGGTTTCTTTTGCCTTCTAGTATAAAACTATTTCTTTGGTAGTATTCATTTCCCTAATCACAAAGTCTACCAAATGACTCATGATCTTTATCATGCTAATTTATTTTAATAATTAAAGCCTTAGCAAATAAATCAAAAAGAGTAGCTTTCAAAGAATGAAGTACTCAAATTCTGTTTTCTGTGGGGTAACATTTAAGCTATTCGCTATTGGAAATTTTAAGGAATTACCTGTACACCTAATAGATAAGGTCATATGGCCCTTTCTAATGAGAAGGGTGAATTTCTCCCTTATTTTCAAATCTCATAATCTGTTAAAACAACAAGATGAAATCATATTAGGCGGACACAAATGAAGTTGTAATTTCTGTAGGTCAAAAATAATCAAATATCAGTAATTTCATACAGCTCAACTAATAGTCCTGTGAAAATTATAATTAAAAATTTTTATTTTCTCAAGTCTATAACTAGCATTATTTTTTCCTTTTTTATTAATTTTTTAAAATATAACAAACAACATTCTTAACATATGATCATTCCGTTCTACATACATAATCAGTAATTCACAATATCATCACATAGTTGCATATTCATCACCATGATCATTTCTTAGAACATTTGCATCAATTCAGAAAAAGAAATAAAAAGAAATAAAAAGACAACAGAAAAAAATTCATACATATCACACCCCTTACCCATCCCTTTCATTGATCACTAGCATTTCAATCTACTAAATTTATTTTAACACTTGTTCCCCCTATTATTTATTTTTTTTCCATATGTTTTACTCGTCTGTTGGTAAGGGAGATAAAAGGAGCATCAGACACAAGGTTTTCACAATCACACAGTCACACTGTGAAAGCTATATCATTATACAATTATCTTCAAGAAACATGGCTACTGGGACACAGCTCTACATTTTCAGGCAGTTCCCTCCAGCCTCTCCATTACATTTTGACTAACAAGGTGATATCTACTTAATGTGTAAGAATAACCTCCAGGATAACTTCTCAACTCTATTTAGAATCTCTCAGCTACTGACACTTTATTTTGTCTCATTTCACTCTTCCCTCTTTTGGTTGAGAGGTTTTCTCAACCCCTTGATGCTGAGTCTCAGCTCATTCTAGGATTTCTGTCCCACATTGCCAGGAAGGTCCATACCCCTGGGAGTCATGTCCCACGTAGACAGGGGAGGGAGGGTGGTGAGTTTGCTTGCTGTGTTGGCTGAGAGAAAGAGGCCACATCTGAGCAGCAAAAGAGGCTCTCTTGGGGTTGACTCTTAGGCCTAATTTTAAGTAGGCTTGACCTATCACTTATGGGATTAAGTTTTATATGAACAAACTCCAAATTGGGGACTCAGCCTATTGCTTTGGTTGTCCCCACTGCTTGTGAGAATATCACAAATTCTCCACTTGGGGAAGCTGAATTTCCCCCCTTTCTCACCATTCCCCCAAGGGGACTTTGCAAATACATTTTTACTCACTGTTTAAATCACTCTGGGATTTATTGGGGCATCACTCTGGGCAAACATACAAAATCTTATGCCCTACTCAAGCTTCCATGTATTTATGGTGTTTAATTAAGCTGTCCACATAAGTTATATTAGGAACTTGCCTGCTGTGCCCGAGGACCCGGGTTCGATTCCTGGTGCCTGCCCATGTAAAAAAAAAAAGGAACTGCACTAGTCAAAATATAAATTTTTGTACCAAATAAACATTTTTTAACTAGCATTATTTTAATTTTATTTAATGTAACTGGAATATAAGGAATTTTCACATTAGAAACCAAATACAAAAGCCATGGAAATAAAGGAGTATTGAATGAACACTGACATAAATGTTAGGCATGGAGGACAGGACCCCTTCCCCCATGATGTGACCTACCCCTGGCAAATATTTCAAAAAGCTTTCCCCACCCTCCAGCAATTGCATTCTTGCAATAAACTTTCATTACTCAACCTCCACCCTCTGGCAACTACACTAATGCAATAAGCTCTCCTTATCGATATCCGTCCTCGGACAGTTACAACACCGCACAACTAAGGCAGCATTTAAATTTTAAATTTCACCAATGGAAGGCTGCCAACTCCCAACTTAGCCCCTGCTTCTAAAAATCAACCAATGAAAACCTACCTAATTCCTTTCCCCAACTTCCTACCCCCAAACCATAAAAACTCTATCCCCTGTCACTTCGGGGCAGTCATTTCTCTCTTGAAACACTGCCTGGGCAGTTCTTTTTCTTCCAGAAATAAAACCTTTGTCTGAACTCCTTTGTTCCTGCCTCCTTCCTGATGAGTTTGCCTTTCACTAATCACAAACATTTCAAGAAAAAAACGTACAGTAAATGACTTTTAAGAATATTTCCTAAGCATTGAAAATAAAAATAAAAGGCTTAATAAAAGGGAAGAAAATATGAATTGAAACTCTATTGACTGCAATTCTGAAAAACGGACCAATAATGATTAAATTAAAAACTAAGGTACGGGGTATACGGGTAGTTTAGTGGTAGAATGCTCACTTTCCATGCGGGAAACCAGGGTTTGATTCCCAGACCATGTACCCCCACACGCAAAAAAAAGTAAGGTGAGAATGGTATTATAAGTCACCTAGGCTTACCTTGGATCAATGACTTCTGGGTAGGCACATACTCTCAGCGTTTTTGAATTTGAACCAACAGCATATAAACCACCACCTGGATGAAAAGCTACTGCTCTAACAGCTTGTGTGTCTTCTAGAGTATTAATACAGACAAACTGCTTTTTTGATTTGTCATCCTATGGAAAGAATGAATATGAAAGTCATCTTATGAAAATAAAATTAATTTGAAAGAGTTCATCTTTATCCCATTTTAAATTCCTTTGAACTCTATTATTTCTGTTTGAACACTTTATGGTCACTACCTGCAATCACATATTCTCTTTACTTGGCAAATCCAAAGTAACCCCAGTTATTATTTCTACTTTTTTGCTATTCATTGCAAAAGTAAGCTTGGGTAGCTCACAGACATTCAAGTTTTTCTTCACTTACTACACCAAAACATAAGAAAAATGTGCATTACTATATTAAGTTCACTTTAACTGTCAAGAAAAGAATAGCCCACATATACAGAAGTTCTAGCAAAATGACAGAGCATCCTTTGTGCTTCCAAAAGCAGGAAATATAAAGTACTATTTAATTCACCTAGAATAGAAAATGTTTACTATTATTTCCAGCAACTATTATATCAGTATTTTAAACTGAAATTGTGAAATGCTCTCTTAAAAGCACAAAAATGATTTTAATCAGAACATTTAATTTGAACTTCACTTTCATTTTAAATTATGATCCTTGTCTGACCACAGCCCTTTTGTGCAGAAGGCAAGCTGAAGCAGTCCTGTATAAAAACTTTGGTAACTCCTGCTATTGATATCTTTTAGAACCACCCTTCTACCCTTATCAGGATTGACTGGAACTGGAACACGAAACAGTGGGAGTGGTCAACAGTCCTAGCCAAATCCTGCCTTTGGGAAGTATAGATGTCAAATACACACACAAAGGCAAATTACTTCAGCTCCAGTTGTATTGTGAGTACACTGTTACAGTCACTATACCAACGAAGAGATTTTATCTCTCCCTACCCAAACTCTTATGTATTCCTGCAATATATTCTCACTGAGGGGTGGAGGGCAAACATAATGCATCATGCTATGTTTGTTTTATGTAATGTAATTAAAATGAATGATTATTTATATGAATTTGACTAGAAATGTTTCATTTTCTGCTAACCCACAAACAAGGATTGCGATCTGTTTGCCAAACAAATACAATGAAGTGTAGATAAGAGGAAAAGGGGATGGATGGAAATAACTAATTGACTAGATAGCCAATAGCACATTAATTATAATTACCAAGAGTTGGTTTACAGCAGAAGTGGCAGAGCCAAACAGATTGATTTTATTTACTCATCCCTAGTGTGTTTTAAGAACATATTTTTGTCATTTGTAAAATAGGAGATTTCACACAAAATTCTAGATTCCTAGTTTTTATTTAAAATCAAAAGAACAAATCCCTATTCAATACTGTATGTTTGAAACTGTAATCAGATAAAAAATAATAAAATAAAATAAAAAGAACAAGAAACATTAGGCTTGCATATATTTTTGTCCAATGAACAAATACTCCTATATACTTATTGTGAATATGATAGACTTTATTCATTTATGTTACCTGCTTGGCCCCTGTAAGCATTTGATATAATGCCTCTGTTCATGGGGTTAAAATTTGAAATAACATAAATAAGACACAACGAACATGTATGCTAGTTAGGGAAGCAAAAAAAACATACATTGATAAGAAATCCACAGTGAACACCACCTAATATCTGAAAAAAGAAAAACTAACCATAGGGTTCAGAGAGCAGTGTACAGCCCCAATTCATGGGCCAAGGTCACTACTAGGCCTTTGATATAAATAGTCCCAAATGTGCTTCCTGAGGCAACCCCTTCCCAAACCCTACGGACAATTCAACTACTATGAGATGAATACAGTAATGATTATTTCTAAAAATGGTTCTTTGAATCAAGAATTCATCAGCAAAATTTGTAAGATATATAAAAACAAAAAATATATATATACAAAAACAATATAAAAATATATATTTAAAAAAAAATATATATATATAAACAATGAAATCTCCTCTCCCAAAGTATTACCTCTTCCCCTCTTGACCTTGATAGATTCCCTGAAGAATCTCCAAGAGGTGGCTTAATGACCGAATGTTCTGATGAGCTGGGTGAAAAGAAATAAAATAAATTTACTCTTAATATCAAAACAGTAACTAAATTATCATTTCAACCTATAATTTTTATTTTTTATTTTTTTCACAAATGACCCTCACTGACCTAAAA